>JANEMJ010054253.1:0-19403 GCA_024361745.1 Cacatua alba | reverse complement strand
CTTTTACTGAGAACAGGTTGGGCATAGAAAGACTGGTGGAAACATTCTGACCCACAGAGAATTATGTGGAGAAAACCACTCCACTAATAACTATGTTTAAGAAAAATAAAAAAAATTTACACTTAAGCCTGGAAGAGGGTTTTAAGCACTAAACTGGAATTTCATAGACATTCTGAACTGCAGTCCTGAGATGCAGACCAAAACACTTTGGTGAAAGAATCTCAAAGATGCTTGGGCATTTCCTATTCACTGCCTCAGTGCTGTTGAGCCAGTTTTCAGAGCCTGTCTCCATCTAACTACATGGGACACAGAGCAAAGATCTAACTCTGCACTGTGAATGCCACCCCCATATTTATGGCACTCAAATCTTAGGCAGTGCAGTGCTAAGTTAAATCAGCCCCTAACTCTTACCTGAAAATCAGGTGAACCAAAGAAAAGTGTATTCTTAGACTCACTGGGCGTTGTATTCAACAACTCTAAACCTTTTACAATTTTTATGTTAATTCTTCTGTGTGCCATTTTTTTCTAGGAAGATCTAGATTCCTGGTTGCAAAACAGTAGAGTGGAAAAGATCTTAAGAAGAAGAGTAAATCATAAAATTAACAGCTGAAACTTATAGAACTCTTTGTTCTTCCTAAAAGCATAGACCCATGTAGGAAAAAAGAGATCATTAAAGTTAACATTTTTCCATTCCATCTATCCATACTTATTTTAGGACTTCACTCCTTCAGACTGTTGAAGCCAATTCCTACTAAAATCATGATGTGCCATACAAAGTAGAAATTGGAACATGCTAATTTTTTGGATCATGACATTTAAGTAGGTGAAATCATCCTGTTTTAATTACAAAGCAACTCCTCCCCCCACTATGTTCCTTCTGTTTAATGTTTTTCCCCTAATAAAAGGCAAAGAATTATTACTATAAGGAAAAACTTATGTCATTTCTTGACAAAGAAGAAATATATTTCCTGTCCACTATATGTCTAAATATTGTTCACTTTTCTAATTCAAACAATACCACTGAGTCAAAGCAGCTTTTGCATAAAGCAGGATTTGACCTCATTTAGTTCCCTCCTGAAGAACATATTTAGGGAAAATGAGTAATATGCTGAGACATGTTAGTCTGAAGGCACAGGACAGGAAAAGTGGTTTGTAGCAGTCATTTTCATTAGAAAAATATAATTTTTTTGTATTTAATAGAGGAAAGATGAGCTACTCAAAGCCAGGTTATGTTCCCTGTTACACTGAAAATATCCCTACGGTCTGAAGAATTGTCCCCCATCCTACATGTCAAGTATTCATTATATGTTTTTGATTTACACCTTTAAGTGCCAACTGATATAAAAGACGTTATGTCAAACATTTCTCATGACTTGTAAAAGCTTGTATCCCAAAAGTGCCATTTCTTGGGCTCAGAAGACATGTAATTTTACTTAGAAGTGCTGACTTCTTTTGCAAACACAAATGCCATGGGCATTCATTCAGAAGGACAGCTGTCAGAGACGAAGGAGTTATGTTCTTTTCTTTATGTCTATCTCAGTGCCAGCTCATATACTCAGAGGTGAGAAACTTAGACTCAAAACTCTTCAAAAGTGAACTCTGCTAGACATTTTCCTCTTTCAAGAAGAGGGGCTTAACTACCAAGCACTTCAGATGTTTCCTGCTCTTCCTGGTGTAGCTTTTGTCTGGAGCTGGAGCAAAGAAACTCACTTCTCCCAGTCTGAGCACACTATTCACCTGGGAATACTCTATTCCCAGTATTATTTCTGTGTTCTACATGATACCTTCTTGTATAAGAAGCATAAACAGTTTGGGAGAAGGAACTAAAATTTGCAATCTTTTGCTGAAGTCCAGAGTGGGAAATCATATACCTTTCTTCACAATCAATCTATTATTGAAGACTTCACTGAAAAATAAACTATAAGATGTTGACCCTTTCAGGAGCAGAAAAACACTGAACTAGCATTTCATATGACCTAAACCAATACTTCAACTGTTGTTGTTTTAATGACTCTTTCAATCACCCAATCATAGACTCATTTAGGTTGGAAAAAACCTTTAAGATCACTGTGTCCAACCATTAATGCTCACCTTGATTTGTTTTGAAAGGGACAGTTTAAGGAGTTTTCCAAGCTGTAAATAATCTCAAATGCAGTGAAACATACGAGCATTTGTAATACAAAAATCTCTTTTCCTCAAGTATGTTATTAACAGATGTTTGCCTCCCGCACATTCTGCAAACTGCTTACAGGTGCAAGAAAATTGTTTTAAAACACTATAGCAAAGATTCAGAATAAGCTTGCATCACCTACCCAAAGAGACCTTAAAAGATCCCCAGAAAGTCATCACAGAAGAATAACACAGGGTATTAGAAACAGAAGGGCATTCTTCAAGAAGTGGAAAATGCTTTCAAGCAAGACAAGTGGAATTAAGCATAACTCGGGCAAATCTACGATAAGATAGGCCAAAAATCACTTTGCTAAATAATTGCATGAGGGATAAAAACTACAAATAAAACTTTAAACATATCAAAAGCAGGAAGCATGCCAGCTTGCCTGCAGGGTTGATAGATAATATAAAAGGTAAAAAAGATTTTCTCCAACAAGATGCAGTCATAGCAGAAATACTAAGTGAATTATTTGCATTTGTGCTCACTATAAAGGAACATAGGTAAGCTCTGAAACTGAGCCTTTCCTTCTGGCAGACAAATCCAAGGAAATAACTCAAACTGAAGTGCGCTTACAAGAGTTTTAGAGTTCTGATGAGTTTTTTATCATTGATAACATGAAGAAAATTAGTTTTTCGTTGAAAATGCAAAATCAGAATATATTTGATTATATTTGATTATATCAGATTATATTTGAGATTGTTAGAATTGCTCAAATCAGCTCAGATGCTGAAAGAGTGAATGTGTTGAATGATATGGTGTGTTTTCAAAGAATCTGTCAGGAGATACCCAGGAAACTACACGTTATTAAGCCTCTTTTGTCTTGGATCAAGCAGCTGAACTTCATAGCAAACCACATTAGTAAATGTGATGTAATAGTGAATACTCAGCATGAGTTTTGCTGGGAGAAATTTTGCTTTGCTACAGACTCAGAGAAACAAGAATTACAGGTGAGCTCCCTAATATGCTATATCTGCATGTTCAAAGAACTTTCAAAAAGTTCCTCACCAGAATTCTTAACCTAACAGGAAAATTTCCCTCACAGATTAATGGTCACTTAAAAGCTGGGAAACAAATAATGAGAACTATGTGAAATGTTGTTAGTGGCAAAGCATGAGGATCTGCACTTCAGTGTATGTAGCTAAACATAATTGGGTTGGGATGGATATGAACATAAAAACTTTGTTCATATACATCTTTTCAAGGCAGTCATGCCAGAAACTGACTATGAAGATATCATAGGATAGTAGATGAATAGATATTAAAAGGTCAAATGAAAATTAAATTCTATTAACTATGAAAATAGTTAAAATCTAGTTACTCATATGCCATGAGGGACTTTAAATTAATTACTCTCAACGATCTTTGGATCATTGTTATTTCTGTAGAGTCACTAGCTCAGTGTTCATCAGCAACCAAAGGAAAATAAAATGCTAATAAAGACAGAATCATTAAATTTGTTCCACTGTAGAAGTGCACGGCAAACACAGGCCTTCTGTCTTATGTACAGTACTCCTCACCATCCCCCTCTCCAAATATATATATAGTAAAACTTGTAAAGGTATAGGGAGCTGTGACAAGGATGGTGAGAGGGGAGGAATGCTTTCCATATGAGAAGATTTTAAATAGACTGGAACTATTCTCAGAAAAAGAAGGAACTAAGAGTTATTTGATAGGTTGTAAAATCATGAATGGGCTGGAGGACGTGACTGGGGAATAATCATTCACTGTATTTTATAACACAAGGATGAGAAAGCACCAAGTAGAATTATCAGGCAGGGGGGCTGAAGGAAGTAAAAGGAGTACTTTTTCACAGAACACCTCATTATATTGTGGAACTCACTGCCACAGATAACTTCCATTGCCAAAAGTGTAAATGAGTTCAAAAACACATTAAACAAATTAAAGATTGGAAGATCCATCAAAAACTAATAAACCTGATGATGTGGTACAATCTTCAGTTGAAGAAAGCTCCAACAGGGGACGGCTGGAAGCTGCATGGCTGTGTTGTTACCAAAGCATTAGCTGACCATTATTGATAATATAATATTGGCAGAGATGAGTTTTAAATCTGACTAAAACCAGATGTTTTTATATTTTTAACTTTTGTCACAGTTTCTAATGAGTTCCCATTACCCTGAGCACAATTCCTGAGGTACTGTATTAAGTCTTTAGTGACTATCTTACTCTGTATTTGGGCCTATATGTTGCACATGCACATCCTTATCCATCTTTGACCCTTGGATTATATCCATGAAGAGAAACAAACATTCATTTTAGGTCATATCAGTCCAACCAGGACCACATTTCTCCCTCTGGAAGTACATGTCCTTTTCCCTTAACAACCTAGGGTTTTAAATTAGGCATCTTAGCTCCTCCATAACAGTTGGGTAGGACAGGGCTGGATGGTAGAGTAGTTTTAGATTCCCTTGGCTTTATTAAAATAAAAAAGGAACAGAAAAAAAGCAAAAAAAAGAAAGGGATGAGAAGAAAGAAGAGGAAATATCTAGAAACAGAGAGGAAAACTATGAACACTAAGTTATAAAAGAAGTTGAAATATTTTCTGATGATTGTTAATACTTGAACTGACCAACAACAAGATGTAGTATTTTTTAAAAGTGTAACACCTGAAAATTTTAGTCTTTAATTTTATTTTTGACCCACCTTTTCCAGCACCTTATGTTTCAATAATAAGAAAATGATGACTGTTCTTCCATTAACCCCTTTCCGTCACTGGACTACAGAGGAATGCTATTGAGGGATGAAAAAGAGACAGAGTTTATAAGGAATTTCCTTTTTCTTCTCTTTTTCTTTTTTTTGAGAGGGAACTTACCTAGGTGACATTCTGCCTCTACTATGTCAAAGGAAAATAAAAAGGTATGCTTTGATAATAGTCTGCCTGTTTTGTTGCTGGGATGCCATTATTTTCTGTTTCAAACAGTTGGAGATTGAGAAAAGGTGTTTTCTTTTAGTACTCAAATTTCATCACACTCTGCTATTTTTTTCCCATCACATGGGAAATCCCACACATGAGAGAGGACATATATGAGTACAACTTGTAGTTTCTTTGAGATGACAAATGCTATGACGAAACAGAAGAAATTTTCCATTAAAATAAACCACATGTCAGATTTCAGCTCAGATTCGGCCAGCTCTCAGCTAAGGAAATGCGCCTTAGCTGTAGATCACGGAGTAAATACATATCTGCTTTACTCAAAGTGGCCCATAGAGAAACAAACAGAAATATTAGCTGGCTCTGACTATGATAATAAACAGAAAAGCCTTCCAAGAGCAGTCCACCTCATGCTTTTACCAATGTACCCCTCAAAGAAAAAGATGCACACGTCTCCTTGCCTTAGGCAATGCTTAATTACCTTGTACCACAATAAGATGTGTAATTCAAGGCCAAACCTATCCAGTGAATGCTGGACCTCATACTGATTGTGGTATTCCCTGTCACTGGGTATAAAAACTGTGAAGAACTGACGCTTCCCACAGGTTCTGCAAAATATAATGACTACGTTTGCCATAGTTAAACACATTTCTCAAGACCTCAATTTATCCAATTAAAAATAATAAAAAAATAGATTTGGGGAGTAAAGGAAATACTGGAAATAAGGAAGAAAAAATAATATAAAACTCCTTGTTACAGGTGATTAGCTTTCTCCACCCTTTAAAAAAGTAGACCAGGTAGATAAGGTATGTGCATAGCATTCAGCTTAGCCCCGTCAGGCTGACTCCATCCCCACAAAAAACAACATTGAAGTGTTGAGAAATTTTTTGTGTGGATTTTTTTTTTTCTTAGTATCTCATTGTTTCAAGAAAATGAAAAAAAAAATTAAAAATATATATATTAACAGATTTTCTTTGGGCAAAATTTCATATCTACTAAGAAGAAAACTAAGAGCAGGAATGCTATTGCTGCTTCTACTTCCCCTTCTCAATTTCATAAAACCTAATTTTGTCTTGACTCAGACATTCAACTAAATCTACACAATGATTGCTTTCAGGTCAGCCTGCTTTGTTGTGATTCCTTAGATACACACTACAGGATAAAGTATTCCAGAAAAAACAGGTGAACTAACTTTCCTGATGTGAGAAAAAGAACTCTTGAGTAGCTGACAGGGTTTCAGTCCTGATAGTTGAAATGTCCTGCCTGTAAGGTACATCTTATCCTTCTTGGATGAAAAGTCAAGATTAATATTTTTCTAAAATATTCATTTCAGTCAATCTAAGACACACTCATGAGTAAACTATAAAGGACTTAGTAGCTAATCAAATGTTCTTTTCTCAGCTGAAGTAGTCAAACAGCTTCTAGGGAGTTCTTCTGTGAATGGGGCCACCATTAACCACACACTTTACTGCAATGAAATAGGAATGGATTATTGGAGGGATCCTAATCCACAGGTAAAGCTCACATTCCAGTTAAAACGAGCACCACATAGTAACAGAAGTAACAGCAAAGACAAGCCCCCCCAAAAAATAATACAATACATAGTTGTATTTTACTGTAAAACTAAATAGCTAAAATAATTCCTTGTGAAACTGAGTTTAAACAAAAGTCAAATAATGCAAAATGACTATTGCATATTTAATAGATATACCTGAGTGCTTCAATACTTACTCTCCTTATTGCAAATCTATACCTGTGAATAGCTGGATAATGGTGAAAGTGACCTATTATATTGATTTTACATTTCTTTAGAAGATCCATTTGGTAACAGCTTTACTATTTTATATATTTGGCACAAAGATACAACTATTGCTAGTCAAACCATTTATTTCTCCCCAAAGATTTGGCTTTGAGGATTGCCCCATTTCAGACCTGAAAAAAGCCTGAAAAAAGTGTTGTAAAACCTATTTATTCAAGCTATAGCAGATGCTCTAATAAAGGCATTCCTCTACAGGAAGCTGTCTGTCTCAGTGAGGACACCAATTCACTAATAAAAAAATCTGGTTTATGTTATCTGTTAGTCTATCTTTTATTTTTACCTTAATAATAAAAAAAAATTAAATGTGACTATCAACTAATATAGTGCTAACATAATGTAATTAGCACAGTATGACTGGCAGCTAACCATGTACCACTAAGAATAATTAAAAAATGACTTTGAATAACCACCAAAATTTAATGTATTCACATGCATAATGATCACTGATAATTGCAAGTAAGACCAGAAGTATGTAGAAGTTAGTTTCAATAATTTAAAGAATAAAAGACTAACTTTTCAATGAAAAACCCAGCTGAGCTTAGGCTATATCAGAAACTTGGAGGCATCATCATTACCATTATAGATGGAGCTGTGCAATTTCACCTTTTTTGGTATTATATTTCAAAACCTCTTTGTTGAAAGAAATGGCGTGATGGAGGCAGAAGTGATGAATGCACTGAAAAATTGCTTCCTGTCATAAATAACTTTATAAACCTACTGGGAAATTTTTCATGTCTACATCTGGTAGATGGTGACTAATGCAGGATAATCAAATTAGAAATCATTCAGCCAGTAGGGACTAGTGACCACACAAAGGTCTGGTGACTAAAGCAAGATTAGAAGTTGATATGTGTAAATCACAACTTATTCTAATCAGAAGCAGATGCCTGATTTCAGACAGGTCTTTATGGAAAAGTTGTCAAAGAAAATTAGATATAATTGAATAGATGGAGACAATGAAATGCAGACTACGTTATAGTACAAACAACTGACAGGGTTCTATGCAAGTAGGTATGCATAGTTGAAAAGCACAGTGTCCGCAGAGAATATGTATTAAAAAAAAAGGTTACTTTCTACCTAATGATTATGTGATTTAAATTAATAAAATTTAGTGTAGAAATCACGTGTGAACATATTGTGAAAATGTGGAATAGTTAATTTTATTTGACATGTGAAATAATATTCCCATTCTCTGATTTTCTGTGGGCGAGCACCATGAGAATCAAACATTTGTTATCAATTTCTAGACTTAAAATATGCTTTTGAGGATTTCATGTTTATATTTATCCTGAACCAATTCTAAATTGTAAGTTATGTAATAAGTGAAAAAAAAAAAAAATACTGTGCTGTTTATTATCTCAATTTCTTTGTTTTCTTCTGGAAATTTCAGTGCAACTCCATGAAACCTTTCTATCATTACTGATACATATCTTTGGATTTAATTTACAGGTCCTATATAGAATGTGCATCAGTCCTAATAAAAAATATAGAAGCTAAATAAAGCAATAATATATATTTTTTTAATTTGAATCATTTTTACAGTCCATTGTCATAGTTTAGGGGTACTGAATATAGATATGTGTCTCCAGTGGTACGTTGAAGAATAAATACTAAACATATAATGCCTCCTCCTACTACTGCTTTATTTACATAAGCACCAAGAACTAAATAGCATTAATCATATGTTGCATTACGTAGGCTTGAATTTATGCAGTGCATAAATTCACAGAATGTTCTAAACTGTGTCTGGAATATGTTTTGCCATAGAAGGATTTCTAATGCTAGCAGAATATACTCTCCACAATATTTTATCCGTAACAAGCACAGTAGTGAGCACTGAGTAAAGAAGTTTGACGTTCAGATAGCTGAGAGATTTTAGCAAAGCGCTTGTGAAAAGCCAGGGCATAGGTTAATTTTACTAAATAAAATATTTTTACTCTTCTTCAATTTTTAGTTCTTTTCTATTTCTGATTAGGGGATTTTTCAGACTCTGTTTGCCAGCTTCTCAGTCTCAATATTCATGTGACTCATTACACATCACTCTCACCTTTGATTGGCCAACTAAGTCTCAAATGGCTCCATCTCCTGTCTGGATGACTATTTTACAAATGAGTTTTTGCTGATATTTAATCATAATGCCATACATAAACATTCCTGTGTCTTGCTGTTTAGAGGAACACATACACAAATACTACACTGACACAAATGTTCTTTTAAGCCAAAGAACAATTTAAATGAAGTGAATGTTGGAGAATATTAGCAAAAATGTGAATCAGAGGCTTTCCTGTAAACTGGGTGGATGGGTAAGGTTAATGGAAAGGACTGAGCTTAAAATCAAGTTATACCTTTACTTTTCCTGACCGAAAAAGGTCATGAAAACAAAAAAAAATCAAAAGGATTTTTCTACCAATGTCTTTCATCTAAATGTTCCTTATTGATTTTAATGGTAGGATTCTCAATACGGGCTACAGCATAATGCCTGGTTTGTTTCCAGTATCACATTTATGGTGTGCCTGGAATCCTTGCAGGTAAATGTGACTACATTTGAGTAATACTTCTGCACCTCTAAAAACAATGTAAGAGTAGGCTTTAGCTGCTGCTTGTTATTAAAGCACATATAAGTCATGTATATTAAACATATAATCACTAATCCAGGGATTAAATCATACTCCAGTGCATAAAATGGGAACTTTGACTTAGCCAGCCATATACAATAGTTTTCTAAAGATCAAGACTTGTACTGTTTGTACAAACACTGATAGGTTAAGAAAAAAAGGAATTTTTCTGAGTGTATATAAGATATATTTAGAAAGATAAATTTGTGACTCAAAACAGATGTGTAATTAACATCTAGGACCTTTTCAGCTTCTGAATGCAAACACCTAGAAGCAGGAGAAATTAGCAAAACCAGAAAGTATATTACAGACACTCAACAGACAGGATTTTTGAGCATTAAAAAACCCCACTCTTTGTTAATTCTTTGAATCAACAACATATGTTGTTTACTTATTGTTGCATCTTGCAGAAAAAATAAAGTTGGCTTCAGCAAATAATGAGCAGATGAATTTTGAAGAAAGAGGACTGTGTGGCTACAATTACGAATACCAGACAGCAGTGCCATTATACTGTGGGCTTAAGGTTTTTCCACAGCAAAATAATAGCCTGCCAGGGAGACAAACAAATTAGCTGATGATGGACCTCCTTTCCACAACTAACCTTTAATCCAAGACAGCCCATTTAACTAATGAGGAATCCTCCTGTTGTACTGCTGTGATAATATGAAAGTGGTGTGGAGCTGATAAACTGGAAAGAGTCAGTCAAGTTTTTGACCTTTCTCAGAAGTGCCTTTGACATCAGCTAGATGAGAATGTGAGGACTCAGCCATCTGAGTAAATCTCCGGTGATCTAGCCCCTAGAAAGTCTCGAATAACTTCCTTAGTCATAACAGGCACTTTGGCCTCACAAAAAAGACTAGCGTATAAGTTCGACTCCCACTTAAAATTATTAGCGATTTGAGTTCATCTCACTAAGATTTAACCAGCTTAAATATAGGAGTCCAGTCTAAACTAGTCACTTTCCAAGATCCCCACATAAGCTCCTAAAAATCTTTCAGTTTCTGAATTTTCCTTGTAAAGTCCTTTGAATTCTACTCTAAGGTATGTGCTCATTTTGAGTAAAATATCATAAATGAGCTTAGCAGCTATCTCATACTTTACTACTTTTGGACTCAAAAAGCAGGCGTTTTCCAACCTCTGGGGTCTGTTGACCAGTAATTTCAGTGTATAGGCAAATCCCCACAGAGGTGAAGGAGGATGAACTGCTGCCCTTCTTCTACACCATCTTTTTGCTATTTGATCTCTCGGATGATGGAGCATTCAGCCTTTTAGTCCACTGTCACATGACATGGCTTGAACTCGCTTCCTTCACATTACTGGGACTAAGAGGTAGCAAATGTGTTAATTAGCAAGCTCTTTGGAGAGAGGGCAAACAGAAAGAAATGATGTAGAATTTTTCTCTTCTAACGTTTACTCAAGCTAGTCTAATTTTCACAAAATGAAATGAGAGTTAGTCAAGAAGCAGGTGAGTGTATATTGCCCTGACAGCTGTGGAAACAAGTGTGAAAATGTGCCTAAAATGTAATATAAGTCCGATCAGAAATTGCATGACGAGCAAGATACTGGAATGGATTTGGCAATGTTACATTGGTAACATCTGAAAAAAGAATGGACAGATTTGAGGAGAGCAATTACACGTTTGGGGGCAGATGTTCTCTTTACCTCAGTTGCTATTGAGTGCAACGCTATCTCACTTTGTTTCAGCAATGTGAGACTTCAATTGTCAGAAAAAAAAAGAGGGACGGAAACATATAAAAGTTTTTTTTGTCCTTAATTTTTTTAAGTCCTCATTATAAGTCATTCCACAAAAAAAGATCAGATTTAAAATAAAGACTGTGGAATCAGGATTTTTCGTCAAAATCAACCCTTGTGTCTTCAGTATCCAGAGTTAATGACAAATGACTCGGTGGGTTATTCATTCTTCTCATGGAGTCACTGTGGATCTTCACTGTTTAAAGTTCAGATCATGCTCTGATGCTTAAGGAGGAACACTGGAGCAAGGCAGTAAGAATTTGTACAAGAAAACTGCTGTGATGACTTTGCCAGTCCCGGTTTGCATGACTTTGTTTCTAATTTCTGAAGACATGTTTAGCCACCCAACCCAGTACATCACTCTTCCTAATTATACTTCATTAAAGGCAAAGGGCTAGGCTTTATGAAAAGGAAAAAAATGCTTTGGGCTTATTGTCTGAAATAATCAACAGTAATCAAAGACTACTGCCATGATGGTGCTCAAGTTTTGTTATGGACTAAAAGAATTATGAATTACCAGAACAAGACCTCTTTGTTCATATGGGCCCCTCATTCCCACACTACAACACCATTTTAAATGACATATTTTCCCTTGAAGGTGAAGCTTCCATGATTCCTCTCAGCCTTCTGCTCCACACTTCTGCAGATCTTATACTTATGGAATTTGTGATTAATTGTGCCCTGATCTTTAATTTTCTTATCTATTTCTCAAAATTCCTCTCTCCGTCACATGCTTTCTTTGAGAAGGTGTTGATGGATATCATAAGGGGTGGTGGAGGCTGTGACATGTATTGGCAATCAAATCTCCATGAGTAAAAGGTGATCTGGAAGCAGGTTGTGCCTCATTATCAAACTGTAAGAAGAGTAAGTTAAGGAAATTGCAGGACCCAGAGATAATTATGAAATCATAGAATCATAAAATCATAGAATCATAGAATGGTCTGGATTAGAAAGGACCTTAAGATCATTTAGTTTCAACCCTGCTGCCATGGGCAGGAATGCGTCACACTAGACCATATCGCCCAAGGCTCTGTCCAAACTGGCCTTGAACAGCATCAGGGATGGAGCATTTACCATTTATTTGGGCAACCTCTTCCAGTGCCTCACCACCCTCACAGTAAAGAACTTTTTCTTTATATCTAACCTGAACTGTTTAAGTTTAAATCCATTCCCCCTTCTCCCTGCAGTCCCTGATGAAGAGTGTCTCTCCAGCATCCTTTTAAGCCCCCTTCAGATATTGGATAAGGCAGGAATTAGTTTTTATTTTGTTGTGTTGGTGGACCAGAGAGAGTACAAGAGGAGAAACAGTATTCTGGAGAGAACACATGGCCCCACAGTGCCTATCAGTATGTTAACAAGTGTCCTGCTCTACTGGTAAGAGAGAGGATGCTCTAGCTGTTTGATATAGTTTATACCACAATCAAAAATCCTAGTAACACTAGTGATAGGCATATTCCTCTTTCTACTTGTAGCACATTTGCTTTTGATCTAGCCCTGCCTTTACACATTTTTCTATGACAATACCAACCATGAAACAATGTTTAGCTGCGGTTGCATCCACTCTGTTACTTCTGTACCTTTCCCTGAACCACTGAAGTTAGCTCATGGCATCTAAATTTCATTGGAGTTGTGTTCTTAGAATCAGAGCAGTGCAGAAATAGATTTGGGATCTCATTTTCTACCCCTTCTGATGATGCTAGTACTACTATGATTTCAGAAGGATATTCCTTGAGAAGACATACCTCCCAACCAAATATTTTGTTAGAGTATTTTGGTAAAATATTTCAAGAGAGCAGTTTTATTAACAGTAGACCATGAAGCCGACCCTGATTTTGCTTCTGAGCTGTGTACAGCTGAATTAAATACACAAACCCAGTCAGCTCAAACCTGTCAAAAATTCTTCTAGAAAGCAGGTTGTGCATGCAGGGACTGCAGATAGAAAAAACCTGTCAACTTTAATGAAATAATCTATGCCCAAATCATTCAATGTAGTCTGTCAGTTCTGTGGAATCATTTTTCACAAGGATGTAGCTGGAAGATGCTTCAAGATGGCCTCAGTCTCTAGTTTAGAAATGAATGAAATATTGTTGGTTTAAGTGACCCTTAAAAAAATGCAGATTCTTCCTTTCTTATGTACAGCTGTCATCTATATTCATCCTCAGTTCTGCTGAAATTCTGTTATCCTTTGAGACATCAGGAGTTGGCTGTTATTGGAGGACAGATAGAAATGTTGATTGTCTTCTAGATGGATAGGGCAAGAAAAAATTGACATGCCTTGGGGCATAGGAGATTTCAGTTCTTGTCTTAAAAGGATGCAATGCAAGAGACTTGATGTGAAATAGATTGGAATAATCACAGTAACTGTCTAATTATACATGGCATGAAATAAAACTCAATTTCAATAGTTTAGGAAAATCTAATGAGGTCTGATGTTTACACCTATTTCCTGGCTCCAAGCCAAGTTAATATCCTCATCAGGTCTGATTTGCTCTGACAGGATCAGAATACCTGGCTTTATAATAACACAAACATTGAAAATAAAGTTTTATAACACAGTATTTTAATCCATACTTATGTTAAAAGTAACCACTTTGTCTTTTCTCTCTTTTCCTACCACTTAAATCTTTTACCCACATGTTTAAAATTGGGCTTCACTCTCTCAGCAATCTTGATATATAAGGATGTCTTACTTCGTTGGCAAATGGACAACTGTGGCATAGGATGGAATAAATAATTTGATTGAGTAACTGAAAGTATAACATTCAGAAAACTCAACAGCATAATTTGATGTACCTGTACTCAGCATTCACACTTAACTAATAAGAATTGTTTTATCAACCAACAGCAAGTTTCTGATAAAGAAGCAGTTCTTTTCCCTCTCACACGTAAACACCATAATGCTGTCTAGTGCTGGAAACACAGGACAAACAAAAGCAGATGAAATCCTAATGCCATAAATCCCATATCAGTTGGGACTTAGATCTCTACAGCCTATCGCATCCAAAACAGCAGCTCTATTTTCCAGGACAGCAGCTCTATTTTCCAGGACAGCCTAATCTTGTATTTATGAACTGCCTCCCTTCACAGCCTTAGAGTTCATCTCAGGTTGATCACAAGTACTTCTTCTGATGAGGTGGCAGTCCTTTAAATACCAGGTAAAGCTCTGCTGCAATCCTATTTATGGGCAACCACACTAGAAATATGTCTAAATGCTCTTGAGAAACCCTGAAATTTTTTATGTTGTCATAATTGAAGCCAATTTTAGTAGGGGGTAGATGCCTGTGTGTAGACTGGGTAGCTTTCATATGCTCGTTGACTGATCCAGGTCAGTGCCTGCATGGTGATACAAGGCAGCAGACCATAGATAGCCTCAGGGAGGGAAGCACTCTGCTGGGCTGTTGGATTATATCCTGAGCAGAGCCTAGAGTCCTGCACATATGAAGCCTTACTCATTTTGCAGCTTTGGAGATTTTTCACTTCTGCACAGGAAAGGTAAGAAACATCCCAAGTGAATGAAGGAGATGGGATGAACATCTCATCGTATTCTCAGTAGAAAGGGAGAGACATGTACCTTAGACTGGATTACTCTCTGGTGGTACATAAATTGCATATAAAGGCAACAGAGCAGATGTTTGATTTCAGTAGTCTGGAACTCCATCTGCAGATCTCTGAAGTGCTTATTTGTTTTCAAAACTATTCAAGGGATGCAGGAAGCTACATTAGAGAAGCTCAGATATTTTTTTCTTTCCTTTTCTGGGCCCAGGCACTTCAAAATGGAAATGAACCAGCATCTATAATGAAGACTAGACAACACCATATTACATTATTAAACAGAAAATCCTGAAAGAAGGAACTCAAGTCTTAGGTTCACATGAGAGGCCTATGGTTCTTCTCTGGAAGGTAAATTCACTAATGTGGATCAAGCTACCAAGTCCCAGCATAAACCATGACAAGAATAAGAGTATGCAAATGAAAATAGGAAAATCTCTCTGGAAGCCAACTAGACAAGTCTGATTTTATGCTAAAATATGAGGAAATGGGCATGGCTAAGCTTCATCTTTCTACAGTCTCCAAATTCCTCTCTCTGTTAGAAGAAATGATTTCACTAGGGTTCATTTTCAGAGTTTAATGCAGAGATTCAAACTTTGTCTGGACATTGATGCCTTTAGAGAAATGAATCAGAAGGAAAATTGCGCTTCTTCACGACCGCATAGTTATGGCTTATATGTGGATAAATTGTGGGGAGATTACCTTATAATAACCCAAATCGTCTCTTTTGTCAACCTAATCTTTTCTACCAGCTTCCCACCCCTGTTTTGCAGCCAACAATGGACTAATGTAGAAATCCCAGAAAAGACTGACATTACCTTGTCATTACAAACACAAGTCTTAGGGTATAGTGTAGGAAGTAAGGCCTGAATAGAGGCTGTTTCCTGAGTGTCCGAAGGGAAAATGTGCTGTAATCCAAGCCAAATTGATTGAGATTTGAGTACGGAAGTTGGTTTTGCACAGAAACCAAAGGAAAGTCCAGTAAAACTGAGACTCTTGCAGTCGGAAGGGAAGATTTTAATTGGTATAAATTTTTACCCTTCAGAAAGCTGGTAGATGGTTACCACTCTGTCAGCTAAAGCTTTGGTCTTGTACATTTGGTTATTCATATTTGCAGGCGACTGGTCTGGGAAACTAAAATGACAGTGTGCATGGTATAGACATTTTCAGAGACCTAGGGGAGATATTTCATAAATTCAGAAGGCTTCATTCTTGACCAAATAGGTCCATGCAGTATTTTAAAACACAAGTGAACAGTGTTCTATAAACAGAGCAAGCACACTGAAGACATGCTACAAACTGAATTAGGATGCTTCCCTGTTTGCCATATTAACTAAAACACAGACTTAAATTTACACCAAAAAAATTTATAGAAACTTGGCAGAAACGTAGTACAAAACCCAGAGGGAGTCAGAGTCGTTGCCTTATGTAATACGATGAAATAGGTTGGTAATGACTCAGAAGCCGTGATAGAAGTCTGCACTGTTCACGCAATTTTAATATATTTAATAATAAAAAAAAGAAGCAGACAGAATAGTCCTTCTCAGTCAGGATGTTACTGTTCCAGACAACACATGGGAGTAATAGATCTGTAGAGACAACAGTAACATTTTCACAACAATGAGTGTAATCTCACTGTTACATTGTTGGAACTAAACTATAGCTTTCTGGACACAGTTATGTCTATGGATGATTTCTCCCAAATGACTACTGTGTGTTAGCCAAACAAGAATTTTTCAAACACTACATGTTTTATATCACTGTGTGCGCATGTTTGTGCATGTGTGTCCATGTGTGTAACTTAGATTTTTTTACAATAGTCCCATCTGAAGTAAAAACACATTAAATAGTATCCCAGACAATACAGAACATCTTACAAGTAAATGGGTATTGTTCTTCTTTGGCTACCAGCTGCTTTCGGTTTAAGTAGTTTACTGTAACTAAAAGCTCTGACAATCCAGATACTTTTTGCTATCAAGGTTTATCTCAACCTGCTAAAGTCTAGATAAGGGGTTGCCAGTTTTCCTGCTTCAAAGGAGACAAGAGTAATTGGAACTATAAACTCTCCCCTTCATCATTAAAACACACATTTTATGGGATCACAGAAAACATCTGTATCTTTACTAAGACAAGGCATGCATTAGACAGATTTAAACAGACTACTCAATACAGCAGATCACTTGTCTGACATTTACAGATGTTAATGTGCACACACTCATTTCAGAAGAGGAGAAACTAGCACATGCTTAATCAGAAGATTATTTTACAGAGCAAGGTCCTCATCGTACATAGTACTTTGCTTTAGTTGAAGCCAAAGGCCCTTAATCCTTCACCATAATCATTCGGTACCTTCCATGATCAGACCCTGTAACATTTTTCAGTGCAGTTTCTCTCACTTGTGCCTTGGCACAAAGAGAGTTTCCTACAGCTAGATCCAAGACCTGGGCAATCCTGAAGATGATTACAAACACTGTTCCTTGGCCAAGTCCGACAATCATTATTTTCCACAGTCCATTAACAAAAAGTGGAATCTACCTAGCAACTAAATAGCCCTGGTAGTATAAGATGTACGCATTTCCTTATGGTCAATTTGATGGAGTCTTCATTTCCTTTTCGATAGCTTACAAATTCATCAAAGTTACAAACTGTTTCAAAGTCAGTTAAATTTACTCCTACAATTCTGCAGCCTAAAGTAAGGTTTTGCCAGAGAATGAGTGAAAAAAACCCCCGGAACATTTCAGTTCCATTCTCTTGTGTTCAATAACTCTAAAATGAGTCCCAGCTTGTTTCCACTGGAGCACTGTAAAAAAGGCTGCCTGATAAGATGCCCATTAGTTTCCCTAGTAAAAGATATGTTAGTGTTATCATAAAAGAGGATTTTGGTTAACAAATCATTGACAGTTAAATGTACTGCACTTCTAACAAATCTAGAGTTTTCTGACAAGTTTTTTCTATTCAAGTGCTGTCATATCCTACAAATGGTGGGTTTTGCAGGACATTTTGCCTCCAGTAATCATGAGAATGAACGAACAAGGACCAGCCACACAAATATTTTGAAGTTTTTCTATGTAAGTGTTAGAAATGTTTCTAAGGGAACACGACTACAGTAACACAGAATGATTGAGATTGGAAGGGACATTTGGAGGTCATCTTGTCCAGCTTCCCCTCTCAAAGCAGGGTCACCTACACCTGGTTGCCCAGGACTCTATCCACGTGACGATGAATAGTATTTATTACACTAAATAATGAGCCCAAAACTCAAAAAGAAAATTATATTTTTATACAACAGGATTCTGACAGGCTGTTATGACACTTCCTGTGTACCTCCTTTTTACGTATAACTTCTTTAGAAGTCCTTCTAGATATCTATGTGATTAGGTTTCTTTTAAATATTTTTTGCCAGCCCCTTAGCCTTCTCATGGCAAAAGTCTATTTTATTTGGTTTTCTTGCTGGTACCTTGCATACTATTTGTCTGTGTGAATGTAGTTTGGCTAGTTCCTTTTCTAACCCCCCCCAAAATGTATTAGTTATTTACATTCTCCAAGGCCAAGTTTTATAGCAGCCTTTAATGCCCTAACCTGAGCCTTAAAAAAAATGTCATTTTTGAAAGATCCTCTAAAAAGACAGGCCCTTTCATTTTCTTGCAATTACCTTACACACGTACAAGGCCCTGTGTGTGTCTGCAGAGCTTGCAGAACAGAGTTTGAAGTGAGTTCTTCAAGGATACTAAAAAAAGTCAGTGCTGAATTTCCTCCTCTCAAAGATCTGTTGCTTGGTAGAACTGAATGAATTTTAAAACTCATTTTAAGATTTGGCAATGTGAACAATATTGGCATATAATTTTTCAGCAAGATGAAATATGCATGTGGAAGAAGAAAGAAAAAACCAAGATACTTGCAGTCTAATCCATTTAGCAATCTGTCTCTAATTTTAATGATGTATTTGTCATTTTATTACTCACGAAATGTCATTTATATGAAACTGTCACTATGATATTAAGGAGGAACAGCTTGTGTTAAACTGTGTAATGTCTTTGCCAACTTTCAGCGCTAGTTGCATTCTACCTCTCTAGAATTTCCCTTACGCTTTCAATTCAGCTTGGATATATTGCTTCATGTACCGAACTTCTGTACACAGCTGCTGTAAAAATGCATGGGTGTCATCTTGGGGTGGACACAACGGTGATTGTGTTTGGTTAATTCAACAATATGGAAATCATTCTGAAAATTATTATGCAAAAATAGCCTGATGTGAACTGAAAATCCTACAGGATCCTGAAATATCTATCATAACTGTTAACATTAATATTGACTAGGAGGAGTTGCAGTCACTTTCAAAGAGAAAGAATATATTTTATTTATTTAAAAAACCAATGATAATACATTTCTTTTTCTCTTAAAGATACTTAAAATTATCTTCATTGTTGATAATCACTGAAATGGAGGAAATATAGGGGGGGTTCTTTGTTTGATTTTCATATACTAATATCAGCCACTGGGATCATAGAATCATAGAATCATAGAATCACACAATAGTTAGGGTTGGAAAGGACCTTAAGATCATCTAGTTCAAACCCCCCTGCCATGGGCAGGGACACCTCACACTAA
>JANEMJ010054247.1:0-13441 GCA_024361745.1 Cacatua alba | reverse complement strand
GGCGGGCCCTGCCGAGCTGTCCCGGCCCCAGCACTACACCATTCCGGGGATCCTGCACTACATCCAGCACGAGTGGGCTCGCTTCGAGATGGAGAGGGCGCACTGGGAGGTGGAGCGGGCCGAGCTTCAGGTACGAGTAGCGAGGGCGGGCTCCGTGCGGAGCGAGGCACGGACCGGGACCGGCTCGGTGGGCTCTGGGGACCGGGCCGCGCTCGGGGTGCGGAAGCAAAGCTGTCCGGGCGAGCGGAGCCTGTTGGGCTTCTGAGGCCGAGCCGGTCGCTGTGGTTTGGGGACGGTACCTGGGCGACGTCCGGCGAGCGAAGCGGCGGGGCCGGCGAAGGCGCAGCCCCTCACGGCCTGAGCTGGGCTCCTTTCCCTGGGGCAGCCATTTTGGTTTTTAGTATGGCGCCCGCCTGGGCTGCTGGCTCCGGAGGCAGCCCCTGCTTCGCAGGCCTCTCGCCCGAGCGCGCGTTGCAGCGCCCGAAGGACGGCTGCGGAAGGACGGGCGGGCGCTGCCGCGGCGCGGGACTGCTGGCCCTCCTCCCTGCCTGCCCGCCCGCGGCACGGCGGGCTGCGCCCTGACAGCTGCGATCGTCTCCCTCGGCACAATGACTCCGGGGCTCTCCGGGCTGGCAGCCTCCGCAGGCCTGGGAGCGGGTTATGGGGAGCAAGAGCCTCCGGGTCTGGGAGGACTGGCGCCTCCCCGTAGCTCAGCGAGCAGTTGCTTTGGGGGAGAAGAGAGAGCTGCCAAGAGGCAGGACTGCCTGCCTCCCGAGCAGGGAAGAGGACGAGGAACGGGTCTTCAGGTAAATCGCAAGGAAAGGACTTGGCCTGGCACTCCGGTTTGAGACAGGTGGAGCGTGTGCTCGCTTTCTTTCTGTCTCGTTTCTTTGGAGGTTTCAAAGAATGGGAGGAACAACCGCTGAAGAATTGCGCAGAGTTGATGGGTCTTCAGCATGGTCACTTTAATATACATAAAAGTACAAATTTCATCTCAGAAACAAAATAGAATAACTTTCCGGGGTAAAGAGCAAATGTTGGAGTTCCGGTATAGCTCTCTTGCCATTAACGTTTATTTTTAGTTATAGGAAGGATGCCTCTACTAATTACATTTGCACATAAAAATAAAGCAATGCATAGACTATTACAAGTTTATGTACACATAGCAAAAATCCACTCAGTGTGAGGTATCCATTTAAGAGTCATTATTCTTTTATAGGGCAGAAATGTAACAGTGACAGTTAACAAACTTAATTGCATCCAAATAATTTTTGGTGATTTTTGTACCGAGTGTTTACTGTCTTGAAGTGACATTCCATCAAATTCCTCTGTAATTAGAGTTTTTAGTAGCATGCTGCAACAGCAGGCAGCATTTGTGAGGTATGTGCTTTCAGGTTTCAGAACTAAAAACTATACCTGAGCCTGGGCAATTCTTTCAGAACTTCTCAGCTCTATAATAATCTGCACTATTTTTGTTACAACTATAATTAAGAGAGAATTAAAAAAAAAAAAAAGGGAAACAAGATAAAGATGTTTCACTATTTCCTTCACTTACAGGCTGTCTTATTTTAAGCCTTGTGGAATGGCTGTTTTTGAAATCAGTTTGGTGGACGTTTTTAGAAGAGAACAATTGACTGTTTCTCTTGTTTTCTCTAGCACTGTGTTTATATGTTAGTTGTTTAGTGTCATTCATTAGCAAAAACCAAACATCTTGAAAGGTTTGTTTTATATATAGGCTTATTGCTTTAAAATGAAGTGCTGCATTCTGTATCCTAATGTGAAGCTCAGTTTGGAGACTTGGAAAGCTTTAGCTGACTGAAAAAGTGCTGCTATGAACTCATGTGGCCTCTAGACACCCTGTGATGTGTTCTTGCCAAGTCTGCTGCTTTTGTTTGTAACTGCTGTTATTCATGGCCATGCTGTTTCAGTTGCTTATTTCTAAAGGTGCTGTAGTCATTCTGACCCTGGGTATGTATGTGTTGATTCACTCTGCCTCATGTGTGCATCAGGTCATGACAACATAATCACTGCACAGTACGTATGCGTGAGGGTGGGGGTTTTTATAACTTTGGAAGCCCAGGATGAGAAAGGGGGAGAGCATTACTTTTGGATTTTAAATGTCAGCCTGTACAGTGGTGAATACACGAATGTGTTAAGAATATTTTTTGGAAGAGATACTTACCCTGCCTGTGGTTGGATTTTTGGTTTGGTTTGGTTTTTTTTTGTTCTACCACTTGAATTATAAAGTCCCAGTATATTTTTTGACTTATAAAGCATTAATAGTTTGGACCCCAAGCAATAGTTTTGTCCATTGAGACTGTTGACAGTGTTACTATGTACAAGTGTAAGCTTTGTCATGATATGAGGCCTCCTTGGTTGAAGGGGAAAAAACTGCAAATTCTGTAGCATGACAGTAGCTAATTAATATGGAAGTATAAGAGTTGGTTTGTTTTAGATGCAGCTCTCCTCATGAAGGTAATTTCTTCTTTCTTTTAACATGACAGCAGACTCTAAACATTGTTTCTCAGTGCTGGCAGTTACAGGTTTTTTCTGGGTTAACTTGATAACTTTGCAAACAGTGCTTTATAAAAAGTATGTGGAACCCCAAATGACTTAAAAATATGTGTGATTCTATTTACCTGTCCTGAAAATGAAATTAATCATGAAATTAATGGGAATCCTGATTCCCTTCACGCCTCCCCTCTCCCCCCTGTTTTTTTCCCCAGTCTAGCTCAAGTGACTGGAAGAGTTGCTCACCTCTAGTAAGAGTGCTCTTTGCATACGGGGTGATAGTGCAAGGGGAGGTGATCTGCAACAGCAGTTCATTCTTTCTTGGAGCTTGTAATGAACTTCTTGTTTATCGTTCTCCCTGTCTATGGGACACTTTTTTATAATTAAAGTACATGTTACTTCATTATCTTGGGGTTTATACTACAGCCAGATTGACTAAGCGTCTCAACCCTTTGGATCTGAAGAAGTACTAGTAGACTTAAGTCTATCACATCAGACTTTTAATCTTAACTGTTAATTGTTTTGCACTATCTTTTCCAACTGTTGAGGTGTATGGCTGTTCTGTCTATGTGCACAAGTGGAGCAACATAACTATGTGCCAGATCTGTCTGCAAATCAATATGAAGTATAGAAATGTCAAATATTAGGAGAGCAGTACTTGAACTATGGTACACTTTCTTATCTTTCACTTGTAATACTGGCTGCCACAGTAACTTTTTTTAGCATTTACTCACTGCTGTGTTGAAAGGAAATAGTCTGGCCTTGCATGGTGTGTTGATCGCTTGAAGTAATAGGCTGGGTCTGTTCCCTATTCTGTGAGCTAAAAAAATGATTTTCACTGTAACGATGTTGTGTAATTTTAACTGTAACTTTGATCCGTCTATGTAATGACCTTGCTGTCGGTAGCTGTTATACTGAGATAAATTCAGTTAGTTTTCTAAGACTTATGCACTTTAGAGGAGTTACAGCAAGCCCATATTGTTGGATGTTATGTATTTGTTAGAAGTAATTGTTTCCTTTAGCGGGTAAGTTGCTCTGTAGTCTACTAAAAGAAAAAGAAGCGTGGGTGGGAGAACACTGTTGGAGATGCACTAGAGAAACTCTCAGAGAAGGAAGATAAAGTTGTGTCAGAAAGGAGTATCATCGGACAACTTTTTTTTTTGCGAGGGAAATAGAATTCCACTTGCTTACGGGGCTTGCAGGCTAATGATGCTAGTTTGGAGTAAAGGTCTCAATTGTGCAGTTTACTCACATTTTCTGAACCAGATTAAAATGTGATTGGGTACTCTTAAGATACTTCAGAATCACACAAGAATGTGCTGAGAGAGAATTAGCAGTAGATGCTACTTCCAAATGTTTTAATGAATAGGAGGAATAATTAAGAAATAAATACTCAAAAGAAAATACATAAAATTTCAGCATAAACAGCATTAACAGGTGGTAAATACATGATCTGAAGGTCCTTTCCAACCCTACCTATTCTGTGATTTAATGATCATATAAAATGATGGCTTTAGTGACATGCAACTGACGTTCCTTAATTATCTAATTTTACAAATGCTCTTTATTCCAACTGTTCAGTGACATTACAGGAGCATTTTGTTACCTATCGTTTTGTGTTCTCTATATAAGTGTTAAAAAAATTAATTACTTGCATGCCTTTCTTTTTTCTTCTTCTTACTATTATTCTTCTTGGGGTGGAGAGCAGCTCATTAAAGTAATTTTATGACCTTTGAGAACCTCTAAGTATTGCAGAATTACATCCCAATAGGATATTCTTAAATAGAAAAGAATGTCTTCCTGGTAATCTTAAAGATTTGAGGTGATTATCTAAATTAGGTACTTTACATGTATCTGTAAATATGTAAACATATGATATATGTTAATAACATGAGCTAGATGAGACCATGTTCAGTGTAGATACACTCGTGCAGCGTTCCAGCATTTTTCAAAGCTTCAGAATTTACAAAGTATAGCAAGAATCAATTGTTGAAGTATTTGGCTATATGTAGCTTGGTTTACTTCGCAAGTTTGACAGGAGGGATAATGCTGGGTATGTTCCTTAAAAGTTGGAGGGAAAATTAGTGCTTCTGGTAGCACAGACTTCACCTTGCTTTTGGCAAACAAATGATTTGTTTTGATGCTAGACTGGAAGTGAAATCGATTATGAGGGTTGTAGAATGGTCACTTGTTAAGGAAAGAATTGGTGTGTCTCAGCAGCTGCAAAACATGAAGTGAAATTAAGTATTTAAAAAAAAACAACTGTGGCTTTTTGGGAATTAGTGGAATTTTGTGGAGGGGGCTGTTGTAGATGCTAAAATGTTCTTGAGTCAAAAAGTGTTTGGATGAGTTCAGTGAAGAAAAATGCCTGGGGGTGTCTAAAGTCAGAAATAGTGTGGCTCAGGACACTTGATTTACAAGTTTTTTTTTAACTGTGGAATGTTTTCTGAGGTTTATTCTTCTGGGTTTATGCTATTCCCATGGAGCTGCCTGTTTGCCTGAGGTTAGAAGTGGCATACTGAGGTTGGTGGTCTGTTGATCTGGCCAGACATAGCCATTCTTACATTGTAATGACCAGTGACGTAGCTTTGAAATGCTTTGGTTTGATCGTTTGAAAACACACTTAGTGCTGTTTTGATACTGTTTTGCTTAAATAACAAACCCTGATTGGTATCAGGGGCATTAATTGTGATAGAACATGCAAAGGTTACAAGGCAGGAAATGCAGATGATGCAGTTGTGAAATACGCAGTGTATTTTAACCACATGCATTGTTCATTTATTGCATTCCAGATGGTTGAAGTTGGAAAATATGCGTAATCGATAAACTGCTATTTCATTGGGTCTTCCAGGTGTATCTCAGTATTTATTATGATATTAAACTTAACTAACTGATAAAGCAGCCCGTACAAAAACCAAAACAAAACAGAGGATACTTAACACTGACTGAAAGTAAAATGAAGTAGGCTGTAAAAAGTTGATCAGCATTCTTGTTTGTGATAGTTGTGGAGTGTGGGTAGTATATATGTCTGAGGTGGCTTACCTTCTGTTCGTGCAAGCTGTTAGGGTGCTTGCTGTAGCAGGGGTGCAGAAGTACCTCTTTGTACAGATAAATCATATTTGTTCAAATAATAAAGTATATGAGCGTTTAATAAGTTTTTTCTATAACAAAACTTTTTTCTCAGTATGAAGTAGCATAGGTATAGAAATTAAAAAACAGAAGCTTCTGTTCACTAATAATTTTTTCTAAGCTAATGATGAAAACAGCTACATACTTTTGTAGTTTTGCAATTTAAAGCACTGAGTTGAGTTCTGTGTATTTTGGATAGAGGGCAATTAGATATAAACAAGGGTTTCTCTACTGCGGCTTTCCATGAGCTGTTTAGTCAACTGTGTTAGAGGCAGATAGCCTCTGGTAGAACTTTAAGTGCCTGGTTATTGAAGGTTGAAAGTCTGTTCTTCTGTGTGTGTATGGGTAAATCCTGCCTTCCTCATCAGCTTCCAAAGTGAAAATGTGCAGAGTTGTTGGGTGAATAACCTATACAGAGAAGACCTGAATGTAAATTAAAAGGCGGCTGCTATATAGCAGAGCTAACCCTGAAAGATATGCACACAAATTTGAAGTAAGGAGATTTCTTTACATAATTCAAGGTAAATAGAAATAAGGAGGAGTTTTTTTCCTGCAAAAAGAAGGTAGGCACATTATTAATACTTACTTTCTTTCACTATAAAATTGAGATACTGTTTGTGGCTCTAAAGGATTAGAGTGTTAACTGTTAAAAAAATCCCTATTTTTTTTTAATCCCTAAAAAACACTTTCCTGTTTATACCCCAATCTTCAAATTTTTTGAACAGTTGATATAGATCTTTAATATTTTGCAATAATTTTATTGCAGTATTCACCTCAGAGAATAAAAGAATGCAGGGCATTGTGTTACATAAAGATCCATGTAGAAATTGAACAGGAAGTACTTGGGTAGCAATGAGGTTTATGTATGGGAAGATACTGATCAGTATAGTAGTTGTGTAATTTTTCTTGAATATTTTTCCTAAAGTAGCTTTTGAGATAGTGGTGGGTGTTCTTCATCCTTTCTTCATTTGGGAGAAAGTGATAATGATCTCTGTTTCCTGGTGAAGAAAATTGCTGGGGAAGTTGGATCCTCCACTGATTTCACAAATCTTCAGGACAAATGTATGACCCGCAACAGCTCTGTTTGCGTATCTGACTGTTCTTTTGTAACTCAGACTGTTCTTGAATTATCTTAAGCACTGGCTCAGCAGGATGTTGAGTTTAATGATCTCTTTGTCCTTCATCTGTGGAGCTCCAACAGGTATTGTTCTTCAGGACCAGTCTTGAGTGTATGGCCTGAATTCAAGCAGTCGGGTAGTTTCTTCGACCACTGTAGGACTTCTATAAAAATGGCTGATTTGAGGTAACTTGCTGTTAGTAGTTAAGGGTAAAAATACGTTTTTCTGGGTTTAGGATAAATTCCACTTCATGTTACTGAAAGATGGAGTGCATTCCTAGCCTTTTTGAAGGTGTTGTGTAGGTATAGATAGATGTATTTGTGCTGAAAAATCCTGTGTATGTTGGCAGTAACATTCTGAAAAACTGCTTCTCTGCTGATTGAAATGATCCTGAAATAGGAAACAAATTTCAGAAGTTACAGATGCCTGAAGTTCTCTGATTTTTAGAAAAAAAACAAAATCAAAAAACGGGCCACTTGCTGTAACGGTTCTTCCATTTGCTCACCTTGGTTTCTCTTCACTCAAACATGGTCCCTCCTTAACTGCTACCAAGTTTGAGGTTGATGATCCTATAATACTCCTTCTAGAAAGGGGGGTGGTGGGGGGGAGAGGTGCATGATATCACTCAAAACAAACAAACAGAAACCCAAACAACAAAACCACAAGAAAAAAATCCCCTTAGCTTTATACCCCTAGAAGCAGCTGAGAAATGCTAGATTGTAGTCTTTAACTTGAAACTGTGTAATAATATTTATCTCAAAATTTTCCAGGTGAATACTATGATTTTTTGCTTGATAATAAGTTGACCAGCAAACAGCTTAAGTAGATTTGCTTGTATTTCAGATATCACAGTATTATCAAAGTAGACAATGAGAAGTGGTGACAAATCAGATAAGTTTAACTCCCTGACACACTTGGAGATTCAAGAGTTATGAAACTAAAGTTGTTTGGTTTTTTTAAGGATAAGTTGTTTTAACTCCCAGGCCCTGTGTTGCAGGAACAGAATCCTGGGATACACCTTGAGAACCTGAGAAAGGAAAAGATCCTGTGTGGACAAACAGAACTCTCAGAAGCATTCAAGAAGAACATGTGAACATGTTCACAAGCTTTATAAGACCTATTCAGTTTCATAGCTTTAGCAAGATTCGTGCAGTTGAACTGGTAGAAGGCAGGACTACTGGCTGTGTTAACTCTTGATAAAGTGGTGTAAATTAGAGAGTGCTGGCACTATTCTGTGTCAGGAGGCTAGATTAACATTTAGGAGGTGCAAAATACCTCTTCCTTGTCAACTTTCTGTGATGCCTCCCTTAAAACACTTTGATATACACTTGTATTTTAACTTTCTTACTCTTATTTTTCATAACATTTATTTCCATGAACTTGATTGTATTCACTTTTTGTTAGGATTGCCTTAATGATGCAAAGCTCTTTCAGCTCTGTAATACTGTATTCTTTAATATATACATATATAGATGGCTTCTTATATTCTAGTTCTAACACTTCAGTAGTTACTGCTTTTTTTCTGTCTGCTGTTGAGAATGGGTGTTGCTGACCTGCGGCTGATGAACATTGACATGAGTGTTCGTCACTATAACAGTCTGGGTCATTTCAGGCCACTTGTTTGGTCTGCAGATTATTCTTTACCTTTCTATATTCCCAAATAATAGACAGATGTTCCTGGTTTTGGAAGGGAAATGTACATTCTTGAGGATGTTTGCCACGCTGCGATTTTTCCTTCTCTTTCCACTCTGTAGTGATTGTAAGGACCTGCCACACTACAAAGTACAACTTCACTCTGATTTCTGTTGTTTTGTACTACAGCTACTAGAAATAATAAAGACAATGAGCCTCATGTTCTTATTTCTATTTTGTATTAAGTGTCTAATGAAGCTCTGATGGTAGCATTTAATTATTAGCTGCATAACTTCATCTTAATGGAATAAGGTGCCATATAGTAATGCTGACAGTAAAGATATTTTTAATCTTATCAAATTAACATACTGTGGTTTTGGTGTTGCTGTCAGTTTATAATTAGTCTACTGGTTCTAGTGGTGACCTTACTGGAAAGAAAACTTTTTTTATGAGCTTAGATGCGCTCCAAAAGATGCCTACCAGTTTAAAAGGCTGTGTGTGCATCTTTTAAGATGGAAATGGGCCGAGGTGTGTAAGTATATTTTGTTTTTTAAAAGATGTTACTTGTAAGGTTCATGCATTTAGGAGAAATGTAGAAAATATACATGATAGTGACAGGATGAAGAGCTGCATCCAAAGATGGGTGGTGAAATAAATGTGCTGAGTTACTTTCCTCCAGGACTGCTGCGAGTTTCCTGCTAAAAGAAATTCAGAAAACCCCTGAATGATCTGTGGGAGTTCTAAATACAGAAATCGGGAAGTGATTTCTGTCTTGTGATCTGTGCAGAACTGGCAGGGTCAACATTGCAATATAATGTCCTGTGCTTAGTAGTAATTTTGAAAATGCTGAAAATTTGACATAAAAACAATTTGGGGGCTGGAAATAACATTTTGAAGAGTGATGCATTTAGAATTCAGTCTTGTTGGCTAATAAAAAAAACGTCTGAGAGGTAGCTTTATTAGGTGTATTAAGGCATATTCAGATGATTTTAAAGTAGAAAATTGTTTAGTTTGAAGGATATGACACAGCAAGTGGGCACTTCACCTTAAAAAAAAGACGGTTACCCCAGTGAGGGAGTGCAGATAGTGACAGATACATGTGTCAAGTTGGGTAACTACTGTTTTTGTTGTGTGGGGTGTTTATTTGTTTGGTTTATTTTTTTTAGTATTTTAGAACAGCCAAAGAAATGCTCAGGCAACAAGTGTAAAACATACTGAAATAATTTTTGTACAATTAAAATTTGAGTCCTTTCTATGCAAAGGCAGAAGAAATATAAATGGATTCCAAATAAGACATTTAGTCTAATCTGCTGCTATTAAGTTTGTATGTTCTTTCCATACTTTTACTTAAGGCATCATACTTAAAGAACTGGACCCTGGGAATAAGCTACTGAGAAAACTGGGGAATTCCTTTCATTCTGTTTCTTGGGGGGGTGGGCAAAGTTGGGTTTTTTTGTGGTTGTTGGTTTTGGGTTTTTGTTTGATTTAAATCTTGAGTCAAACCTTTGATTTGGTGCAAAGGTAACAATGAAATATGGTCTATCTTAATGTTAAAGTGCTCTAATGGATCTTCTTGTAGAATCATAGAATAGTTAGGGCTGGAAAGGACCTTAAGATCATCTAGTTCCAATGCCTCTGCCATGTGTTTAAATCGGTTTTATTTGCATCATTGTTAGTTTGAAAACATGCTTTTCTAGGTTCCTCCACTCCAGTTGCCCTGTTGGAGAAGTAGAAGACTAGCTAGTCTAGGGGAGAGTTTCCAGCACCTTGATTTTGGGTCATATGTGAATCTTTTAATGATATGATTGAAAATAAAAAGTGCTATATATTGACTGCTTTGGATAGCAAAAGCATATTCTCCAAATTAAATTCTGGTAAAATGTCTGTGTGTGTGTATACAAGTACATAGAGCCGCACAAATGCATAGTTTGCTTATTCTCAGTGTCACTCCTTTGGTTTCGTGTTTTCTAGCCCAGTTATGGAGAAAATCTGCAGTAGTAAGCAGGAATTTGATCATGAGAGTACTGTTGATGAATATTGCATATTCACGTTACTGAATGGTTGTCTTAAATGAAAAGCAAGCCAGCACTGTCTCTACTGTAATAGTTGAAATGTACTCAACATAGCTAGTTTTTGCTAAGAAAGGCAATGAGCTTTTTGTTTATTCACTAAAAGAGAGAACTAATAGGTTACTAATAACCAGTATCAAAGTACAGTAGTAGTTTGCTGGATTGGTGAATATGCCTGTCCAGGGCTAGAAGCTGTTCTTGAAAGGTAGAAGAAAAGGTACAAGAACACTTGCAGTGTGATTTCCAAGACTCCCAATTGCAAAATTATCCTGACCCTTCTTTAAGGAGTTCTCTTACAATTGCTCTGGTTGCACTGCACATTAGTCTGAGTTTTCCAATCAGTTTGTGCTGTAAGTTAGAGCCATTAATTTCAGTAATATATAGAGAAGGTACAAGTATGTTCAACAGTTTTGAATCTTTGATTATTGTGTTATGGGTAAATACGTGTTTGGATCTGGGTAGAAAAGTACTTCAGAGATTTCAAAGTTAATTTTTTTAGGGATTATTTAAGCATTACTTTATTTGCATGGAACACTTCATGAATAAACTGACATCTATGATGAAGCTAAATGTCTTCAAAATACTTGTTGTACTGTGGTGTCATAGCTGCGATGGTCAAGAGTATTTCTCGAGTGGTTAAAACATTATCTAATCTGTTGTTACAGTGTATTTTGCTGTTGCTTATTGAAGTTAGTGGCTGGACTCTGGCTTGTCCACAAGCTTGTTTGTGTCTGTTTCATTAGTTTGTCCGAAGAGAAGATACTTCTCACAAACTTAGCTTCCCGTATTCCATACTGGAATAACGTACGAAATGTTCCAAAATAGAAAGCTTACATAGGAAATATCATAAACAGTCTTGTTAATTGAGGAGAGGGAGCACTTACAGTTGATAGCTGATATTTTTGGCAAGAGTTCAGCTTTTGACATTGGTGTTGCAATTGTGTTGTGGGTTTTTCCAGCACAAACATCTGGAAAATACTGTGAATTAATTGATTTTAAAAATGCAAACCCTCAATATTTTCTTACAAATGGTAGTCTAATAGCAATTTATTTTCCTCTGTGGAAAAAAACCCCAATAATTTTTGGCTGCTGCATGTGGCAAAGAGAATGTAGCATTGACTTTGAAAAAACACAGAATGTTTATTATGTCCTCTCGTCCTAGTATTCTGTGAAAAATTGTGTGACTTCATAAAAACAATTGAGACAGTAAAAGTACGATGCCTGTGAAAGACATGTTAGGGAAACTGGTTTGTTTGGGTAGATGCTCTTAAGCTCTGCTGTGTTAAATTATAAATAAATTTGGGAAGCTTGTTTTTTGTTTTGGGTATTGGTATTAGTTGGGGTTTTTTGTGTGTTTTGGGGTTGTTTTTGGTTGAGGTTTGGTGTTGGTTTTGCTGTTGGATTTTGTTTGGTTTTGTTTTTTTTAGGGGGTGGAGTTTATTTGTATACCTCTTCTTTCATTTGGTGATGTGTTTGAGAAGCTTTCAGCAGCAATCCATTTTGGACAATAACAAAAGCTAACTTTGTGCTGTTGTGAATATTGTGGGAGAGACCTGGGTGGTTGGATAAATGAAACAGTAACTGGAGATGGATGTAGGGTATGTTTTGTATTAAATAGTTTGGCCAGTGCCAAAATTTAGTGGCAGATTAGACTGCATAACTTGGGTTCTTGCCGTTTTCTGTAGTCCCATTGAAAGTGTCCACGTGTTAATAAGTAGAACTATTTAACATGTAGTAATGCCTATGTAAAAGGCATGTGAATATGAATGGTCTTATTTTATTTATTGGAAAAACAAATGTAAAATGTGTTCAAGTCCCATAGCAGGTCAGTTAAAAGAACAGATGTGGGATTCTTAGTTTTATTTCATGTGACTTGATCTTCAGGAAGTACATAACTTCTTGAGGAAGGATTTCTGACTGTAAAGAGAACTTAGTTTAATTTATATTTGTTTGCAGAGCTTTCTTAAGTTATAATTAGAAACATGACTGCTTCAGAGTCTTGGGAGCTTGTGTTCAAACATGTTTCAGAGATCATTCAACCTGCTAAAGGAATGTGGTTGGAGTATGCTATCCAGACTCTTCATAGAATAGTGTTTATAAGTAATAAATATTTTTGCTGCTTATGTTTTACTTGGCTATTTAATTGTTTTGAGTGATGGCATTCAATTTCATATTTGAATGGAAAGATTGGTGAAGGTAGACTAATGTTAGGGTCAAAATGAGCGTTTGTGTCTGGTTAGGTGATCTAGTACCTCCAAACATTCCTGTTTGCTGTCAGTTGATTTGAAGAAATAATTACCACTGTTCAATGGCTTTCAGCTAAAGTTTGCTGGATCTTGGATCTGATTGCGAATGTTCTTGATTTGCATGGGAGGTGCAAAGAAAAATGCAAGTTTGCCAGTGGAGGAGTCTTTAATGGTGATAAAATGCCTGCAAGGATTGTCAGGTGTGTGGGGAGGCAGAGAGGTGGCATACAGGGACAGTGGCTAATATCCTGACATTGTGGCATGGAGCATTTTAATTCTCTTGCAGTATGTTGCTGATAATGACCAGATTAACTTCACTTTTCCTGAAGTTAATGTAATCATTCATTTTTACAGAACAGAATTTTCTTTTAGGAAGATGACAGTTCTTTTAAGAAATTCCTAAGCAGAAACTTATTTTTCTGAAGACTTCCCTCTGGGACTGAAACAGAAAAGAAAAACTTACTTATAAATTAAGCTCTGCTCGGTATTTTGTAAGTTTTTCACTGAAACGAAATTCTAGAAGCCTGCTGTTGTATAACGAACACTCAGATATTGTCAATGAATTATGAACTTTCAAGGCACTTACACTTGTTATTCCAAAAAAATAGTTTTACTTAGTTTCCTGTTCTTGGACTGTGTATGTTTTAGTCTTTGAGAAGAACATTCTTTGTAACAGAGTTTGGATCCCTCATTTTTAGAAGCTTCTAACTTTTTTTTTTTTTCCCCTTTTTTTCCC
>JANEMJ010054246.1:16372-26860 GCA_024361745.1 Cacatua alba | reverse complement strand
GTATCCCTCATTGCTCCATTCCCGTGTCCTGTATCCCTCATTGCTCCATTCCCGTGTCCTGTATCTGTCACTGCTCCATTCCCATGTCCTGTATCCCTCATTGCTCCATTCCCGTGTCCTGTATCCCTCATTGCTCCATTCCCGTGTCCTGTATCCCTCATTGCTCCATTCCCATGCATTCCCCGCAGGTGGAGCGGGAGAAGCTGGATGCACAGGAGGCCTCGCTGCGGCTCTCTGCGGAGCAGGGCCGGCTGCACCGCTCCCTGCGCGCGGCACAGCAGGAGCTGGCGGAGGCGCAGCAGCGCGTGCGCTTGCTGCAGGTGGGTGCGATGGCAGCGGGTGCTGCCCTCCCGCTTGGTGTGGAGCCCCCGTCCCTACCTTTGGCTTGCGGCAGGGTGGGGATGGGGACTCATCCCAGCAGGAAGGGGGGTGCTGGTGCTTGCACTGGGATGGCGCTGAGCTCATTTTTGGGGTGCTTCACAACCTGGTGCTTGCTCTGCAATGATGCTGGGCTCATCTCGGCTTGAAGAGAGATGTTGGTGCCTGCCCTGGGATGATGTTGGGGCCTTTTATGGGCTTCTTCCAGCCTGGGGAGATACTGGTGCATGTCCTAGGATGGGTCTGGGCTCATCTTTGGGGTGCTTCACAGCCTGGGGAGATGCTGGTGCTTGCTCTGCAATGATGCTGGGCGCAACCCAGCATGAAGGAGATGCTGGTGCTTGCCCTGGAATGGCACTGGGCTCATTTTTGGGGTGCTTCCCAGCCTGAGGAGATGCTGGTGCTTGCTCTGAAATGATGCTGGGTGCAACCCAGCATAAAGGGAGGTGCTGGTGCTTGTACTAGGATGGGGCTGGTCTTGTTTTTGGGGTGCTTCACAGCCTGGGGAGATGCTGCTGCTTGCTCTGCAATGATGCTGGGCTCATCCCAGCATGAAGGGAGGTGCTGGTGCTTGCCCTGGGGATCGTGTTGGGGCCTTTTATGGGCTTCTTCCAGCCTGGGAAGGTGCTGGTGCTTGTACTGGGAGGGTGCTGGGCTTATGCCATCATGAAGGAAGGTGCTGAGGCTTGCACTGGGATGGTGCTGGATTCTTTTGGGGGCTTATTCCAACTTGGGGAGATGATGTTCTTGCCGCGGGATAGTGCTGGGCTCATCCCAGCATGAAGGGATGTGTTGGTGCTTGTACTGGGATGGGGCTGGGCTCTTTCTGGGGTGCTTCCCAGGGATGCTGGTACTTGCCCTAGGAGGTGGCTGGGCTCTTTGAGCTCATTCCCTGTTGGAAAGATGCTGGTGCTTGCCCTGGGATGGGGCTGGGGTGACACCACCACTGCCCATGCAGGCGCTGGCGCTGGAGCACCCATCTCCACCGAGTTCCAGGCCCTCTCTGGAGCTGGAGCCTCGGGAACACATCCAGCACCACCGCATCCGTGGCCTGGAGGAGCAGGTGAGGGGGGGCACTCCCGGGGGGGACACCCTCATGTGCCCATCTCACCCCAACCCCACCTTCCAGATCACGCTGCTGAAGGGGCAGGAGCTCCACCGTCACCCCACCAGCATCTAAGGAGCCTCCATGGCCCCATCCATGGGATGTGGCTGTGCGCAACCTGCTCTGGTTGAAGATGTCCCTGCTTGCTGCAGGGGGGTTGGACTCGCTGAGCTTTGAAGGTCTCTTCCAACCCAAACCGCTCTATGATGCTCTGCCACCTGCAGAGACCGGCACAACTCATCGCACGGGTGAGGGAGGAAGCATTCCCCATCCCCACGCTCAAAACCCACATCCATTGGTGTCTCCTCATTCCATTTTCTTGCACTTTACCAACAAGATGACGCTTGTGTATTTTTGATACAAATTGGGTGGGTTTTCCCCATTTTTTTATGGCTATTTTTAACAAAGGGTTTGGAATTCCTCCTGGTTTTTAGCCCTGTCCCGGCACCAGCCGAGCTACTTTTGATTCATCCCCCCCAATCCGTGATGTTTCACAATCCCCAACACTCACTGGATCCTAATTTTCCCCTTTTTCTAACCAAAAACCTCCTCTAGGTCGGTGCTTTTGGGCAGGTTTTTAGCAAATAGAGGGATTTTTATATCACTATTTTTGGAGTTTGAGGTTTTTACTGGTGCTACCGGATGGCCTGAGGTCAGGTCCCAAAACTCCTCTGCCCTGATCCTGGTCAGTCCCTATTCACTGTGGATAACCCCAGCCTGGAAGCCCAAGAGGGCGTTTAGCTGGGGGGACAGCGGTGTTTTGCGGATGCCCAAAGGGATGTCCATTGGGAGAGGGGGAATTGATTCGGGTCCTTAAAAATAATAAGTAATAATAAGCAATAATAAATAATAAGATTCATTAATAAATAATAATAATTAATATTTTGCTATTATTATTGTTATTATTCCCATGAGCACCCCCACATTAGAGGGGAGCTGCAGAGAAGCACTGGAGCCATTAAGCAGCATCCTTTTGGGGTGCTGCTGCCCCCCCTCTCCTTGTTTCAAGCCTTTGGGGGAAGATTGAGCCCCGAAGAGGGATGAATCCCCTTGTGCCCCTGAGGCCATGAGCTGTGTGGGATGGGATGGGATGGGGATGGGGATGGGATTGAATGGGATGGGGGAGGATGACAGAGAAAACTCAATGCAGAACCCCCCTGGACTATTTTCTATAAGAGAATTGGAATATAGACCAACTGCACCCTACATAAGGGAGGCACACTATAGGGATCTGTATGATATGAGACCTGCAGCCTGTGTAAGAGCTGCACTCTATATAAGAGCTATGTGCTGTAAGAGGACTACACACTATGGGAGATCTGACCATGTAGAGCTGCACAATAGAGGGGTATGCACAATATAGAGCTGTACATTATATATGAGAACCACACACTGAGCGAGCTATAGGAGAGATGTATGGACATGCTGTGTAAGAGCTGTACAGTAAGTATGAGAACTGCGTGCTATAGAAGAGAACTGTATAGAAGAGAATCCTATATGTGCTGTATGAGAACTGTATGCTCCGAGCTGCACACTCTGTACATGGGCTACTCGCTGTATGGGAGCTGCACACTATATAGGAGAGCTGCACAGTATAGACAAGAGCTGCACACTATATATGAACTGCACACTCAATCTGAGCTATGAGCTAAGAGCTGCACACCACATATACGAGCTGCAGGCTGTATAAGCAAGCTATGCATTGTATAAGAGAGCTGCACACTACATCTGAGAGCTACCTACTGTATAAGAGAGCTCACCCTATAGATGAGCTGCACACTGTATAAGACAGCAGCATGGATGAGACCTATGCACTGCAGAAATGAGCTGCATGCTATATAAGAGCTGAACACTATATGTAAAGAGCTGTATGCTATATCTTTGAGAGCTGCACTCTATATGCTGCACACTATATACGAGAACTGCACGCTATATATGAGAGCTGCGTTCTATATAAGACCTATACACTGTATATGAAGAGCTGCCCACACTCGTTCCTGTAAGTGACCTGAACCCCAACCTTCACCCTCCATCTATAGGGGAACCCAAACCCTAAACACACAAAGAGAGACCCCTCCAAGCCACCCTGGTCCATGGGGAAGGACACCCCAGAATCAACCCCAGGCACCCCTTATTTGATATAAGAGACTCAGAAATGTGCCCCAAACACCCCTAAACCAAACCTTGTTCTATAAGCCCCCTCCAAAGCGGTGCTATTTCCCCACCAAACACCCCAAAATCAGTCATTTTAGATGCTCCAAAACACCCTAAAGCACCCCAAAATCACCCCCACAGGGTGATTTTGCTCAAAACATCAGAAATGCTCAAAACATCAGAAATGCCCCCAAAATCGGATCATCCCAAAAAAAAAAAATCAGGAATTCCCTCCCCAAACCCCAGAAATCCTGCCAAAAATTCAGAAATGCCCCTAAAATAGCAGAAATCCCCCCAAAATCAGAGCCTTTTCCCCAAACGTTGAACCCTTTCCGATAAAATTGGACACCCCCCCCCCAATAATCAGCCCCTCCTTCAAATAAATCAGATCCCCCCACTCCAAAGTATGAGGTGTCCCCCCCTCAATAAGGAGTCAGGAGCCGAGCGACCCTTCCGCTTTATCTTTGGGATACTCTACATAGAAAATGGGGTGACGGGGGCTGGCGCCGCCCCCCCTTTACAATATAATAAAGAAAGTCATAAAAATAATAAGAAGAAAAAGAAGTCGTCTGAGGAGGAGGAAGAAGAGGAGACCAAGGAGGAAGAAATAATGGAAGTCTATACGTTTGTGGCACATCGCTGGTTGGCTAAAGATGAAGGAGATAAGGAACTTGTGGTGGAGCTGGTGCCTGATGGAGAATCTGCCCTGGAGGGTAAGTATCAGAGGGAACGTGTGTGTGTGTTTGTGTGTGTGGATACAGCAGTTGCATGAAGAATGATAACCACACTGTGGTGCTTTGCAGGACCATTTATGGCCGTGTAAAAACCCCATTGCCCCAGCCCTGCAGTGTAGCTTACACTGTAGTTTGGTTGATCAGCTCTGTGGAGGAAAAGAACAGTGGTTAAACTAGGGGAAAGGGGGAGGAGACAGCCTGAAATGGGAGTATCCTAAAGATACTCCCATTCTGTTGAATATCTGTAGGTGCAGATCTCTTCAGATATCTGTAGATCATTCAGGGCTTCTCTGGGGTCTTGAATCCCATAGGTTATCACTGTGGGTGGGAGTTTAGCAAACTCTAAGTATTTACAGGTTTAGTGACAAAGGCTGAAGAAAGATAGAGCTGCTCATGCTTGAAGATAGATGCAAAAAAGCTCCAGACAAAATCTTTATTAAAGCTGACTGTGCTGGCATTCTGGGGCTCCATCAAAGCCATGGATCTGATGAAATATGGCTGTTTCTGGTCTCATCCTGATCTGCTCTTGCAATTTTACTTGCAGAAAATACGTATGAAGTCCATGTTCTCACTGGGAGTGTGTGGGGGGCTGGGACGGATGCTAATGTCTTCTTGAGCATCTATGGCATAGGAAGAGGAGACACGGGTGAGCGCCAGCTGAAAAGGTCGAATAATCTCAACAAGTTTGAAAAGGGACAGGTAATGCATGAACTCAACTCACTCAAGCGAGCAGGAGGCTGGCAGAGCTCTCAGTTATCATGCCGGCCATTCATTCTCTGCAAGGCTTGGCTTCTTCTTTCAGCTTACAGCTCAGATGAGTTTTATTTCTTAGATATATTATTTAAAGCAAAGTGCTTCTAAACATTTTTCAGGGGAAATCCATTTGAATAATAAGCTGAGCACCAATTCTACATTGAAGCTACTTTTTGCATCTGCTTCCTGTGAGCATTCTGGTAATAATGTTTGAAAACCACAAACTTTATACTAGTATTGGAGAAAATTTGTAAGGGAGCTCAAGTATGTCAAAATTTAGATAACAAATACGATTCTAAATATTCTACTCAACCACTCAGGGAATAAAAACAATATTACACTCTGTGCTATAATTACATTATAATCCAATCCAATTAAACAATATTTCTTGTAGTTTGAATATTTGCCATAAAAATGTTCATAAACAATTAACAAGCTAGTGTTATAGCCAAGAATTGCTTAAGGAATAATTCTGAATAACAAAAAGTTACAGAAACAATAAGCAGCTGTGGAAAACTTGCAATCACAAAAAAAAAGCCTAATATTGTTAAATGAGCTTTTCGCTGTGATTTATGAACTTGGCACTGGTGAAACTGCAACCTGCACATGATTCTTCATTCAGTGGGAATAGCTCCAAGCTGCAAATATAACATTTTCTGTTCTTGGAAATAGAAACCCAAAGTCCACCAACAAGTTAATCACATTAAGATTCTTAAAGTACATAAGCACTTTTTTATTATAAAAATAATAAAGGTCATCCTGTCACACTAATACACATAATAAATGAACCTGTTGGTTGTAGTAAAACCAGGAAGAAATTCTGTGGTTTGAAATAAAGCACCTGGAGGTGCACAGGAGATTTCCCATGTAGTCAATACGTTCATGTCCAATTCCAGATTCAATCTGGGGGAAAATACTAAGCCTCAAAGGGATAAGATTTAGAACAGATGAGTTAAATACAGAGGAAGCTGAAACTGAGGTAAAGAAAGGAGTGAAGGGTTGTGCGGCTCAATTTAGCTGCCTTGTAGAAGCCAAGAATGAGTATTAACGGGAGAGCTCAACTCTGTAGTTATCTTAGTACATCCATGCAAAGTAGGTGTACAAATACCTTTTGTTTTAATGAGAAAAAAGATAACCCTTGCCCATTTGCTGCCTTTCTTTTCCCCTTTCTGGGAAATCTGTCATTTGCCTCTTGCTTCCTGTGCAGGTGGATGTATTCACCATCAAAGCCATTGACCTGGGTGAGCTGAAGAAGCTGCGTATTCGCCATGATAACTCGGGAACCAGTCCAAGCTGGTTCCTGGAGAGAGTAGAGATTGTTGACCTCAAGGACAGCACCACGTGAGCAAACTGTTGCACCCTTTTTGTATGGTCAGAAAAGGGGGCACATTCTCAGGATCCCACAGAACCATGGGAAGGTGCAGGAGATAAAGGAGGGCACCACTGTAGTAGTTCCACATCACCTCCAAGGGAGCCTTGTGATGATTGTGCTGCAGTACCTCTGTGGGGGGTTTTGATGCCCCAGCGTCTTTGCAGTTTGGGAACCAGCAGTGTTTTGAAAAAAACCTCAGCATTTCTCTGTTTCTCCTGTGAGGGACTCTCCCTCTTTGCAGAGCCTGCACTCATGTTTCCTTTCAAAGCTCCGCTCTAGAAGTTCCTGACCTCACATTTTGTTTGTCTTTTGTACTTAATGTGAAGATCTGGGCCAAAAGCAAGCCGCAATCTAAGCAAACTTCCATGATTTTCACAGACAGCCGGAGGAGCAAAGCCTGGGCTGTAAGAATACAGGCTTGCCTTTGATCTGGAACGTGCTTGAAGTCACATGCTTAATAGTTGGGCAGTGCTCTGGTGGGTGGGACTGCTTGTAAGGACCTCAGAATGGGACCATTCTTCGTAAGTGTAAAATGCCTGAGAGACTGGAGGTTCCCCTGAGTTATTTAACTTTTTCTGGGAGTGAAAACCAAAAGAAATCATTCATATGAGTTTAACAGCTCAGAAACAGCACTTTACAGTAAGTGCTCGTTAACCTATTTATGGATTAAGCTCCCACAAATGATACAGAGCTCAAAGAAGACAGATGTATTGTTCAGCTTCAAGTATTTTTGATTTTTGTTTTAAAGTGTCCTCTGATCTCTGCTTGTGTATGTTATTAAAGCCTGTGAAGTCCTGTGTAAGTGTTGGGTGCTGCTGTCATTCTTGTAGGTATTATTTCCCATGCCAGCGGTGGTTAGCAGTTGAAGAAGATGACGGTCAGATTGTCAGGGAGCTGGTCCCAGTGGATGAAGCATTTGTAAAGAAAGATTCGGAAAATGAAGGCCAGTCTCTTGCAACGCTGGGCCTGGAACAGAAAGGTTTATGTTAGCCTTTTATTTCTTCCAGTGTAGGGTTAAAAAAGAACCAAGTTATTAGTATTGCTGAGGGCATTAGCAGTTAGTATGCACTGGGCTGTGCGTAATTCTGCCCTGACCATGAAATTTTCAGGTGTTAATGAAGTGTGAAGTGCGTGTTAGCCAGTGAGGACGGGCACTCCTCATTTTTAGGTGATTTAATCATCCTGCATGATTGGACCCAAAGTGGGAAAGCTGGGAAGATGTGTAACACATTCAGTCATCATCTCTCAAGTGCAATGCACACTTGCTGCTAATATCTAAGGCATGAATCCCAGCCATTTCACATCGTGGACTGGAATGGTTGAACACTTCAACATAAACCAAGCAGAGAGCAAACATGACCAGAGAAAGGGAAGGTACCTAAATATGTCTTACTTTCCATCCTGCTGCTTGTGTCAGTTGTCTTCCAAAATAACTTTGTCTCTCCTGTATGTAATTTTGCACAGTAACCACACCATCTTTGAAGGGAAACAGAGATTTTGGCAGATGTAAGTGCAGAGGACAATTTGTATGGCCAAGGGATTGTGTTGTTACAAGGAACATGTGCAGTGCTCTGTGGATGTAGGAGAGGTTCCTGCCTGAGGCATGAGCAGCTGAGGCTGCAACCACCCCGTGCTGCCCAAGGCAGGAGCAGAGCCGTACCACTCACAGTTTCTGCAGTAAAAAACTGCTGGATATGGATGGCAAGGGGATGCCTCAGAATCCCCATTTCACCCCAGAGGATCAGTCCCCTATGCTGGACATACTGTTTCAGTAATCTTGCTAATCTCTGCCAAATCCTCAGCAGCCATCCTCTTCCGACAGACAGAGTTATTGTTGGGGCCCTTGCATGTGAAGGGTGAGGGCAGGCTCTCTGGAAGCCCTTGCTAAACTCGGCCAAGTGCAATGAAAAGCCCCTTTGTCTGTGCAGGAAAGGGGCTGGAGTGGGTGTCAGCAGGAGGATCCCTGCTGCCCATCTTCCCTTGGCCAGCTGTGCTGGGGCATCCATACTGCTGGCTCTGCCAGCAGACAGGAAGGGACCAGCCACTCTCCCTGCTCCAGACAGGTTGATTACAGTTAGAGGAATATCTTTACTGTAAAGCTCTGTTCCGGTGTTTCTCCCCCCTCTCTGCCCCCTGGGCAGAGGCGAGTATAGTGTCCATCCACATCTTCCTAGAATTTCAGTATTCGACCTTCTGAAGGGCTGCAAATTGTGGACTGAAATCGTGATGTGGGTGCTTAAAGAAGCCAAGCATGTAAACAGAAGTGAGGTATAGCTAGAGCACTGCCAGATGAGAAAACCCCATGTGCTTTAAAAATAGTAGTTACCCAACTCAGTTTGTCTGTGCCTGTGGTGCTTGCAGACAGCTGGATGCTCGTATGGTGCTTACACCTCTGTTTTCACTCTAAGTCATATGAAACACTTTGCTTGTGTTCCTCTTTCTTTAAAAGCAGTTGTGTAGCTGTACCAGGGATGTGAAGGAGAGAGGTGATGGCAGATGGGAGCGAAAGCAAGTTCCTGTGTGATCAGGAGCAGATTTGTTCATGAAACACTCAGGATGTGGTTTGCAGTGTGGAAAGGTTTCTCTTAGACAAAAAGTTTCTATTTAGCAGGAGAAAGGCTTGATGGCAGCCACATTTGACAGTTTAAATGTGTGACTTGGAAGTCCCAGAGCGTGATTTATCTTCTTCCCCGAGGCTGAGGCATTGCTCTCTGAGCTCTCTCTCCTGTCCAGGCTGTCCAGTTCTCCACCTTCCCTTAGTGGCTGTGCCCTGGCCTTAGGAATTGTGATCGGCCCATCTGTAAAATGAGTGAAACAAACTGTGGAGAAAGTGGAAGGGGATCTTCCACAGAAACCTCTTCTGAGGGAACCATACTGTTATTTTTCTACCTTGAAGAGTGAGCAACCATGCAGGACATTTCTTATTCACAGTCATCACGCATGGAGTAATTACTAATGTAATTTTTACAATATGGTTGTGAGACACTTTTTCGGAGTGGACTTTTTGTGACTGCAGGCTCTATACTTCCAGCGGAACTTTTGAAATGAGAACTGGTAATGCCAGATTATATTTCTCCCTGCTTGAAGTAAATTCATTGAGGTCTGATGTCTTCCACCTGATCTCAATTAAAGGAGATGTGGTCATTGCTAATACTGGAGAAACATGCGTGTTGCTCTCCTACATCTGATAGAGGTAATGGAGGGTTTCAGGAAGGAATAATTAGTCTGCTTTCATAAGCCTCTCTCCACGTTTCTGTGGGACTTAATTGCACACAACAAAAACTTCCCAAAGCACATTACTTGCACAGTATCAGAGAGGAGAGCATACAGAGTTTGTACTACAATGCCTACCAACCAAAAGCATGCCCCAGCTCTGGCCCTGCTGGCAATGCATAGATTTGTCTGGGTGGAATGCGTGGCCCTTCCAGGGGACTAGAGAAGAGCAGTGTGCAAGGTGCGTGCTGAGGGATGTGGTGTACAACTTCACACCTCACGCAAGTGAAAGTTCCAAATGATGTTCTTCATGCCATCTCCTCCCCATCTCCTCCCCCTGTCCCCCTGTCTTGCCTCTTGTGGCTGGAGAACCTCCTCTAGTCTCGTGCTGCTGCCACTCACCCTCTCCTCCTAAGAATGAGATTCCTTCCTCTGGTGTTTAATAGCTAACCTCTCCTCACATGTTTCCCCTTGCCATTTTCAGGCTTGTCCTTGATTGACACATTTAATAATCTGCCAACCCAAATGACAGTCTGAGCTCCTGTGTGCAAGCATCAAATGCTGCCCAGCTTCATTAGCTGCTTTTCAGGCTTTTTACCTCTCTCTCGCTCCCTGCAACCCAATATTGTCTTTTCCCAATATGTTATCTGTAGCCCCTGAAGGCAGCAGCCTCATCAGCCTTTGTTCCCGAAACATGGCATGTAAATCCAAGCAGATCATCAGCGGGTGAACGGTCAGAGGTGCTCAGTGCCACAGCAGGCACCTGTGAGGAGGCAGGA
>JANEMJ010054244.1:0-19107 GCA_024361745.1 Cacatua alba | reverse complement strand
CCCTCTGGCCAGTCCATGATGACTTCTAGGATTCCTGGACGGCTGGGATTTCCTATTCGAGCTCGTTGTGTAATTAGGGTTTCCAGCTGTGGTGGAGAGTACATTTTTTACATCTGGCCCGATCCAGACTGGTCCAAGGGCTACTGCATGAACTCTCTCTCGTTTATTCTGTTCAAAGGCTTGTTGTTGCTCAGGGCCCCATCTGAAATCATTCTTCTTCCGGGTCTGGAATTTGCACTAAAAGATCTAAACTCCTCACCCACTAAATTACTAATATCCACTTTAAATAGAATTTAATGGAAAATATGCAATCAAACATGTTATGCTTGTAGCATATTTTAAAATTCTTTTTTCAGCATGCATTTTTCTTATGAAATCTTATGGTATCATCTGAAGATGTAATTCCTGCTATTTAGATGTTTTTCTAGTCCACATTGAGGGCAGACTAATTTCCTATTAATCCTAAAGGTAACAAATAAATAATTTTGATAATATTTGCAATAAAGTATTTTGCCTGTTAACTACCTTTTGTATGTGCATTCTTGTACGTCTCTGGTGATTTGTTTCTCTTGAATCACACAGTATGTTCCCTAAGTACACTATAAAAGTAACATAATAATGATGTTATCTGTTCTGTTACAAAGTATATGATAATATTGTGTTTATGGTTAAATACAGCCTCAAGGACCTTATACCCGTGCCAAGCAAGTAAGTTGTTTTCAATTAAGGACATCGTCTCAATGCTCAGTAAACACGCAAAATTATTTATGTATGAGCTTGATGTTTTTAGAAAATGTGTATTAGGAGCATCCAGTTCAGCTTTTGTTTAGATCTAACTAAAAGTAACAGAGATCAAACATAATAATAATAATAATAATAATGAAATTATGCTTGTAATAAGCCTATGTCATAAATGGTTTTGCTAGTTCATTTTGTATTGTTGATAATGTATGAATATCCCTAATGATTCCATTAGAGTTTAAACAACAGAATTCAGCACAAATGTATTTCTACTGAGCAGCGGAAACATAATTTCTCTGGAACTGCATCTGCTGTAGCTGAAGATTAGGCTCTTACTGCCCCTTAGGGAGATTACTGTCTCTGCCAGCTGACTTAGTTTTTATACAGCCAGTGATTTATTAGATTGCTTTGCTCTTACGTGTGATAATAAGCCTTATGCTTAGCAAGGTTTAGAGACTTCCAGTGCATTAATATTTTATGGCAATGACAGTCAAGACACATTTTGTTTACCTAACAAGACAAGCCAAGCTGCAGCTGATGTGTATTGGAGATTAAATTTAACTGTAGGAACTCTGCCAATTATGCCGTTAATGCTTTGCAATGACTTTTATAATTGTAATCTAATCATTTACATATTTGATGCATCAACATTTTGCTCTAAACAGTACTGTTTTGTGTGACCCGGGTATTTATAGGTAACCTATTCTCTGTAGCCGTGCTACTTAGTTCTTTAGTATCGACTTATTTTCTTTGGGTAGTTCATTAGATCAGCTATAGCAATACTTGGAGGCTGAAACAACTCCCACCTAGGATCCCCTATAAACCTGTTTGGGGGATTCAGTTTACAATGAAATTGATTGAATGTTTCAATCTTGTGAAAATAAACCTTAGTTGCTGTATTTGTCCCATATACTGGCCAAAAATAGGGCCCTGGTTTGCTGTCATTCAGTTTCAATGACAGTGATAGCTTTCCTGCCCAAATAAATATTTCAAAATAAGAAGTGCCATGCTGACTGCTTTTTACTTCTTCTCAACAAAGCAGATTTATCAGCTATTAGTGGTGGAAGACAGGGGGTGAAGATCAGTGGGTCAGGTGTCTGGCATTGATTCACGGTGTCTACAAAAAGCTCTGTGGACAAGGTTGAGAATATTTACCAAGAGAAATTGCACATTGAAGGGCTCGGTGCTTCTATTACTTTGGTTCAAGTATATCAGAAGAAACTCTTCAGATGTAGGTTCAGCAAATACTGGTATTAGTAGGTATATGGTTTCAGCTGCAAAGGTGGTGCTTGTGGCACAGGGTTCAAAGAAGCCAGCGAGGCAAGATTTAGCTTTGGCTTTGAACTGTGTTGGTCTATGGTTCTGAACTTTTAACCTCTCTGCACCACTTTAAATAGGCTATTGCAAGATTTGAGTTCATACAGTACTTTTTAATACTCTAACAAACCCCCAAAAACAACCTACAGAAGCCTAAGGTAACCCACAGGTTAATAACTCATGCTTATTTTTCTCTAAAATATCCATAAATATTGTGAAATAAAATAAGCAGTTGCAACAGATCTATCTTGTTTCCAAGATTTATTTTTATTTTACTGTTGTTTTTTTGTGTTTGTTTATTCTTTTTATTTTTAGTTTTATTTTTAATTTTATTTTTATTTCTATTTGACCTGTATTGAATGTAAGGCTTTTTTCTTTTACTAGTCCAAAACTGGAGTTGATCCTGGAGCGCATATTCATAAAACTCTAGAGGGCAAATGAGATTTGCTGTCTGCAGCCCTGTAATGACTGATCAGCTGAGTTCTGAAGTTTCTCTACTGCAATGATTTGCAGAAGGTTCAAGGTGTTACTCTCCTTCTTCCTACAAGGTAGCCCTGTAGGTGAAGATGTAATAAGTTGTGGTCTTAGCTCCAGAGATGCCCAGTGGAGTTGCTTCTGTATTGGTCATCAGGGAGCTGATCACATATGTGATATACGTAAAAAAAATGTCTAACACAGTAGTAAAAGGGGGGTATGGGGGCTGTAGTGTGTGTGTATGTATACCTGTGCACAAGATAAACTGCAGAGAAAGTGATATTTACAATAATAATAATTTTATTCTACTGAAATCATCTTTCTGTCCCAGCTAAATTTCGCTTCAACATTGTACACTCTTTTGGCATTCTTCTTAGGATGCACATGCAGAATAAGAGATGTCATCAGTCACAGAAATAATAATGAAGTCTGACAGTCATTCAGCAAGCCCACTGACACATTAGAAACCATCTCATTATGACTAACATGGTGCTAGATAGGATTTGCTTTTCACAGCAAGTTAAAAGAAGGAGTAAAACCAGGAAGCTGCAGTAGGTTTCCAAGATCATGGTTACAGGACCAAATTTTTAACAATACTGTGTTTCAACAGCAGTTGCTGGGGTTGAATGATCTTGTTTTCTAACCCATTTTGTACCCATCTGTATGTGTGGTTTGCTAAGCACCTTTAGATGCTTGGCCCTGGTGGTTTTGGCTATGTAAAGGTTTGTTGCTCATATATGGCCCACAGGATGGCCAAATACTGCCTGTTGGTGGTGTGCTGTGGCAAGGGGGTAGAGGCAAAACTTACGACTAACGTAAAACAACTGGTTTTCAATTAATTCAAACAGTCAGGGTTATCTCATCAATGATACTAGCCTGAGAACGTGTAATGGTTTGTTGTATGCCTGTATTTTCTGGGGATGAAAATGCATGTAGATTTGAATGTCAGTTAAGCATGACACTTAGGCTCTTGGCAAGAGGCCAGTGTGACCACCAATGGTGAAAAATCTGAGTAGTCCTCTTGTGGGGGACTATGAAAACGATTTTGTCTTAATAGGCTTTGGGGAGATCACTGGCTGCAGCACTTACCCAGATTCAGCAAGGGGATGATGAAAAAAGAAGGAAAAAAATTATAGTTAAAAGACCTCTCAGATCACACACTCCAGCTTCTGCTTTTTGTCTTTATGGAGTGCCTGTAATAACAGCATTTGACCTTCTCTGTACTGGTGGTCTTACATGTCCTTCAGAAATTTCCTAATGAAATTTATTTTACAATAGGCTTATTTTAACAGGAAAGTAGAGCTTGTGCATACTTTAAGAAAGTGTTTGCTAGTGTTTGTTTTACAAACACTTCCAGTTTATTTCAGCCTACATTTATACACTTGCAGCAAACATTCAGATGAGCAAATTTTTGTTTACATAATATGAGTGGAAAGAATGTATCGTAAATACTTGTACAGATATAGCAGCCTAACTCATATGAATCATTCACATGAAAGCACTTTGTAAAAGTGTCCTGGAAAACTTTCTGTATGGTCAGACAGCTTGGAATAAGGAAAAACATCATATTGTTAAGGTAGTCATCTATTTAGATAAATGTTTGAGGACACGTAATCACAGCAAATCATATGTTAGGAGTAGGCTTGAAATCATTTATAGGCATCATTGTGAAAAACAATTATACTTCAAAAATTGGCATCTCCCTGTATACAACCTGAACAGAAATATATTAAATAAATAATTTGCTTTAAGTAGTTTCTGAATTCTACTTGTGTTGCAAGAATATTGTCAAAACTGGCATTTGAATTTATTTAATATTAAAATGGATTGAATACCCCTTTAAGTTGTTTTCACACAGATTGATATTTAATTTTTAAAAATAGTTTCTTTCATTTTATTCTAATTAGATTATTTTTCTGATAACCAATACAAATGAAATTAAACAATTGAAAAATTATATAATTCTTTTTTTGGGGTTTGTTATTTGCATTCATGCTGCTTGGTACATAACCACTACTGTGCCTGTAATTGTCAAAATAGGAATGACTTTTACCAGTAAATATTTATAAACTGCATGATCTAAATATGCATATAATAATAATTGAAAGGGGGGAAAAGGAAATCAATTGCCATGTTTTATAGAAAAGAAAATTCCCCTAGAGGTCGGAAAAATAAGGCCATTTATTATAGGCAGGAACTTTAAAAAATATGCATAACTTTATATGAAATGTACCTTTAAAATCTATTACATGACAAGAAAAACAAAAAGTCGTGTCAGAAAAACTTTAAAAAGTTGTAGCACCTACTTATTTTTCAGGAAAATTTCCAAAGTATACAGGAAATAGAGACCTTGTTCAGAGTATTTTAGTTTATTGAGTTCTCTCTGCCTTGAAAATCATAGTAGAAATCTCCACGGACTCTTATAAAGATGTATTACATCATAAAGCAAACTAAGGATAGTAACCCATGTTATTAAACTGTCAACATACATTATACTACAATTTATCCACAATCCAACTAAACTTAAAGCCTCATTGTTGGCAGAAAGTTTAAAATATAAGACTACTCTCTAATAATCTAAAGCGTAAGGTACTTTGGAAAAAATGTTGTAACAATCTGTCCAATACTCTATTGCAGTATGTGTGAATTTCATTGGTTTATTACTGCAAATGCTCAGCCACTACAAGGGAGGATTCTGAAGGATTACCACTTAAAAGGTTTCATTGTTGATGCTGTAGATTTCTCATTTCACAGCATATTAATAAAGGTTTGTTATAACAGATGTAATGAAAAATAAATCTTAAACCCCAGTGCTTAAACCTTGCTTGATTTCCACATTCATGTTTAACAACAAACCTGATTAAATGTGATTTCTGATAAAGTCTGCCTTCTCAAATAGAGAAAACAGAGATTGGTGTTATTTGGCAAGAATTATGGTAAGTAAGATTTTCAGATCTGCTGATAACATGCTGAAAGAAGAGACTCCAGCTGTATACATTTACTTGAAGGATCATTGTTAGTTTCAATTACATTGGTACAAATGAATCTTGAGGTTTATATTATAGATATTCTTCACCCAAAGTTTATAGTGAAAGGTGTGACATATAAGAGGCAGCTGATACAGAATAGAATCTAATTGAGAAATCACCAAGCAGAGGTCAGCATTGAAGTCAGTGTCAGATCTTTTCTGTCTTCTTTTGCATACGCGAGTGATTGGTAAACTTATTGGCAGAATTAAGCTTCATAGAATTCATAGAATTAAGCTTCAAGAGTGCAAAACTGTGGGTTTAAAATGTTCTTTATTTTTTATTTTTTTTTTATTTTTTCCAAGTGGCTTGTAAGAGCAGACATGGAAAAAGAAATGGGAAAGCAACAGAGACTAGCCTGACTGGTTGGAGAGGTGTAAAGGGCAATCACCTGACAGATGGATAGGTCTCAGTTCTTGCACTGATGGTGGTAGGTATTCATTATGAAGATCATAGTAGTAAGGCTATGCTAATATATTAATGAGTATTTTTATCTCTGCATAACCAATAAATTGGGAAAACTCTTACAGAAAACAAGTCATACAACACAATACTGTGATCAAGAAAAAAAATCAGAAAGTCAACCCTATTGAAATAATTCCTCAGAGCTATTTTATTTAACTTAAATATGTGTTTCTAAGAAAAGTTGAAATATCAGAGTGCAAAGTAAATAAGTCACTAACCTGGTAGAATTCAGAAATGGTCAAAAGCATGAGTTAGGATAGGCATGTGGGAAATGGTATAAATTTAAATTCTATCTCCATTCCTCCAGTCTACCCATACTCCCCAAGTGGCTAAATTCTTCTGATTGATAGAAATTCAGCAGTGGCAATGAAATAAATAACAGAATGTATGTTACTAGTCCTCAGCATTATTTTTCAGTATTAGCATAATAAAAATGGAGAATTTGTAAAACTGTTCTTTAAAAATCTGAAGTTTCAGCCTCATTGATATGTCAAAGAGTATATTTAACTGTCTCACCCATAATGGCCAAACTATCATTCAAATTATGTGGCATAATATTCTTTTTAAACCATTTTAGCTTATTATTGATGCAACTAGATATGGTCATTCATTTTGTAAGGAAAATAAGGTAAGAGCACTTTTTTTTTTTTTTTTTTTGACATATTCTTTTCCAACAGTCTTCACAGCAGGAAGCTTTGTTAGGAATATGTAAAAATCACTGAGGAAAAAAACGCCTAATGTAAAATTTATTTATGGTTTTCTTGAGCTAGGCTGTAGCAGAGAACTTCGTTGCTAATGAGAAATTACAGCATGCAATACACTGTAGCATACATCTGAAGACAAAGGTTTCCTGAACATATAAATATTTGGACCAAGTTGCAGTTCGGCCCATTTTCTTCTGGGATCCTTCAGACTTCTGCTCAGGAATGACTATTTTCTGCTCCATTACTTGTGGGGTAATGAAAGAAACAACTAGTCAGCCCACAAGAGAAGAAGTAAAAATCAGTAACACCCTTCAACCTCCCTTCTCCTATGTCCAGGGGCTCTTAATACTTCAAAGGTCTTATGAGCATCCTTACAGAACACCTCTCAGCACTTTAACACCTCATTAGTGTTTTAATGATTAATATTTAGAATTGAATCAAAATAGGATAGTAATATATTGTGCAACTTACTACTTTTCTGTGCTTGTGTATTGTACCTGTTAGCTTAGAGAATACTGCATCTCCTCAAGTTGTACCTGTGAGGGAGACCTCATTATGTATGGCAATGTAAACATGTGTAGTTCATGTTTTGAAACAGGAGTCTGACAGTTAGCTAATCAACAGGAACTCCATAGACCATGCACAAGGAACTTGCACTGCTGACTGGCCCATCAGTTGGTCAGTTGAAAGCTTATCCCTTAATACCTCACTGTGAAGTGTCTCCAGTTTTTTAGGGGAAGTTCCTCAGATCTGGTATTTGGAGCAGTGCTGTTTATTCCATGCAATAATTCTGCACTGATCTGGGGGATATATGGTGGCCAGAAGTCCTGCATTAAGGCGTTGACAGAAACAGTCTTTCCTCTTTTCTTCAGAACTTGCAGCTGAATGTGAAAGAAGAAGTATGCCAAGACAAGAATGTCACCCAGGCAAAAAGTAAAACAAAAAAGAAAGCAAAGAACTGTAAAGCAAAATACACTACTTTAAATTTCTGCATCCATTTACATGTCTCAAAGTGATGCTTAATATTGAGGAATTATATTTTATGGACTTCAGAGAGGCTAGTGGTTGTCTCTGCTGATGGATGTAGTGATAATACCAACACTCGTGCGCATGGTCTTGTCTGCTTTTCTACATTCTGGTTGGAAAACAGATTTGCAGAGAAGCTCTTCTTCCACAGAGAAGATGACCTTATTTCTCATGGATGCCTTTGTTGCAGTGTGTGTCATCTAGACTAGAACGAAGGAAAATTCATATCTTCGTGCAGCTGTGCAGTTCACCAAAAAGGTGTTTTTAATGCATGGACACTTTCCATTAGACCATGTCACACAAGGGTCTGTCCAACCTGGCCTTGAACACTGACAGGGATGCTCATACTCACAACTTCCTTGGGCAGCCTCTTCCAATACCTCACCACCCTCACAGTCAAGAACTTCTTCCTTATATGTATCCTGAACTTCCCCTGTTTAAGTTTGAACCCATTGCTCCTTGTCCTGTCACTTCAGTCCCTGATGAAGAGTCCCTCTCCAGCACCCTTGTAGGCCCCCTTCAGATACTGGAAGGCTGCTGTGAGGTCTTCACACAGCTTCTCTTCTCTAGGCTGAACAGCCCCAACAGCACCTCCCTGTCTTCATACAGGAGGTGCTCCAGCCCCCCTTATCATCTTGTGCCCCTCCTTTGGACTTATTCCAACAGCTCCATGTATATCTTGTATTGGGCACACTAGAACTGTTCACAGTACTCCAAATGAGGACCTTACACTTGACCTTGTTGAACTTCATGAGGCTGGCATTGGCCCTCAATGTCCCAAAAGGGACCTCTTAAGCATGTCAAGGTCCCTCTAGATGTCATCCCTTCTCTCCAGCGTGTTGACTGCGCCGCACAGCTTAGTGTCATCAGCAAACTTGCCGAGTGCTCACTCAATCCTACTGTCCATGTCACTGCCAATGATGTTGACCAGCTCCTGAGTGAAACCACTCATTACCTGTCTCCAGTTGGACATTGAGCTATCGACTGCAACTCTCTGCATGTGGCTGTCCAGCCAATTCTTTATCCACCAGGTGGTCCATCCATCAAATCCATGCCTCAAATTCAGAGACAAGGACGTTGTGCAGGACACTGTCAAATGCTTTGCACAAGTGCAGGTGTATGATGTCAGCTGCTTTGCCCCTATCCATCACTTCTGTAGCCCCATCTTAGAAGGCCACCAGATTGGTCAGACAGGATTTCCCCTTAGTGAAGCCGTGTTGGCTGTCACCAAATACTTCATTTTTCATGTGCCTTAGCATGCTTTCCAGGAGAATCTGCTCCATGATCCTGCTGGCACACAGGTGAGACTGACTGGTCTGTAGCTTTCCAGGTCTTCCCTTTTTTGACCCTTCTTGAAAATGGCGGTTATATTTCCTTTTTTCCAGTCATCAGGAACTTCACCTGGCTGCCATGACTTTTCCAATATGACGGATAGTGGCTTAGCAACTTCATCAGCCAATTCCCTCAAGACCTATGGATGAACTTCACTAGGTCCCATGGACTTGTGCATGTTCAGGTTCCAAAAATGATCTCAAACCTGGTCCTCTTCTACATTAGGCTTAAGGCCTTCATTCTCCTATCTCTGCATTTGACTTCTATGACTTGAGCAGCATGTCTAGAGCACTTTCTGATGAAGACTGAGGCAAAGAAGTAATTGAGAAGCTCAGCCTTCTCCAAATCCAGGATAGCCAGTTTTCCTGTTAGCTTACTGAGAGAGCCCACATTATCCCTAGCCTGGCTTTTGCTGGCAACATACCTAAAGAAGACCTTCCTGTTATCCTTGAAATCCCTGGCCAGTTAGTTGACTAAGGCCAAGTTAGATTCAATCCTAACTGGGCCTTAGCTTTCCTGACCTGGTCCCTAGCTTCCTGGACAATGTCCCTGTATTCCTCCCAGACTGCCTGTCCTTGCTTCCACCTTCTGTAAGCTTAATTTTTCCTTCCAAGTTTTCTCAGCAGTTCCTTATCCATCCATGGAGGTCTCCTGGCCCTCCTGCCCCATTTCTTTCTAGTCAGGATGCAACACTCCTGAGCTTACAGCAGGTGATCCTTGAATATCAACCAGCAGTCTTGGGCCCCCCTGCCCTCTAGGGCTTTATCCCATGGAACCTTCCTAAGCAGGTTCCTGAAGAGGCCAAAGTCTGCTCTCTTGAAGTCCAGAGCAGTGAACTTGCTGCATCCCCTTCTCACTGTCCTGAGGATCTCGAACTCGGCCATCTCATGATCACTGCAGCCAAGGCTGCCTTGGAGCACCACATTCCCAACCAGCTCCTTCCTGTTAGTGAGCACAAGGTCAAGCATAGCACCTCTCCTTGTTGGCTTTTCTATCACTTGCATGAGGAAGTTGTCATTAACACTTTTAAGGAACCTCCTGGATTGCCTGTGCCAGGCCGTACTGTCCCTCCAATGGATATTGACGTGGTTGAAGTCGCCCATGACTACAAGGACCTGTGAGCATGAGGCTATTTCTATCTGCCTACAGAGGACTTCATCCACACAGTCCTCCTTATCAGGTGGCCTGTAGCAGACCCCCACAGTAAAATGAGATCTACGTAATTTTTATCACAACTGTAATTTCTGCATTCAAATGCAAAAGCAAAGTTTTACTTTGCAAAAATTTGAAAGGCTATTCCTAATGCCTTGATTTCATTTCCTTTGTATGGTGGGGAACATTTTTATCAGAGGTATTTCTGGAGATCCTGTGTACACCTAGCTGTACACCAGCAATGTTGAAAATGACAGCATTCATGGGCTGGAATTATTTCCAACTGCTGAGCTGCAAATACACATTTCTGCTGAAATAAACAGTGCTTGAAAGACCCTGAGATACTCTTTCTTCACTTTATTCCAAGATGTTTGTGAGTTACACCTTCAAGATTTATCAACCATGGTCTACTTAGTTATGCAAAGGTGGTGAGTTGCTGAATATTGATGGTTAATTTATCAAGAGAGGCTTCCTCCCAGCTCACCCATTTCTATGCCCCATTTGCAAAGGGAAGGTAGGTCATTCCAACACATTTGTACCACACTTAGCACTAGAAATCGAATCATAGCAGTAGTACTTTATGTGCATATTAAATAATGATGTCAGTAGCACTGCCATAAGCAATAATGTATACAGTAGCAGCTATATAAGCAGTGATCATTTACAGGTTCTGTAGAAGTCAGGACTATATAGCAAACACCTGGCTAAGAATTTTGTTTTTTAAAATAAATGTAGTTTTTTTCAAACTTCGCAAAATGATCTTTTGATCTTTCAGCATTTAATCAGCTGTCAAAAATCAATTCAGACAAAGTGTTGTATCCATCATGAACACATAATCCCACAGAATTTGTGCTGTTCTCTGCCAACTAATTAAACCAAAAACCATCTGGGGTACATAACTTTGGTATTGTTCAGTTCTGTGGGAGACTAGCACTTAGACATAAAATTAGTGTGGGAGGTGTTTCCCACATGCGTCTGCTCAGCTTAATAAGGACAAAAAGAGCCTTGCAGCTGTGGACACACTATTTTATGTTTCTAAACTAATGTTTCCAACTTCCACTGGATTAGGAGTGGCATATTTCTTTACCCACAGGAAATCTGATGGGAATGGTTAGTTTTCTGGACATTTCTATTTGGAACTCCTCTACTCAGTTCTCTTCCATACACAATTTCTCTGTTGCTCAACCATATCCGTTTGTTGGTATAGCCTTATGGTTGTTCAAAAGTTGTTCATAACTTTTAATCAGGGCATGGATGTCAAATGAGCAAGAATTTAAATACCCAGCTTCATGACAAAGTACTGATTTTATTGTAGGAAGACCTTGCTATGATCACAGCTCTGCCCTGATTTCTCATCACTGCTGTATCAACTTACCCCTACCTCTTGTGTTCCCCTTCCCTCCTGTCCCCTTAATTTCAGAGAAGCTATGCAGGCATCTGGGTCTGCCATTAGAATTAGCTGTTTGGCAGCTGTAGGAGTACCCTAGGTCTGCATTTTACTTTTCACTGAGCTATCCAGGCATTTTGGAAAACATGGAGCTCAGTGATGTCTCGTTTACTAAAGAATAGTCCCCTGTGCTACACAGCAAAGCCTGGGAAAATTTCAGAAGTGTAAGGTAGCTTTCAGAAATGCCAAGCAGTGAAGAAGAAGCAATGCTGGCAGCATCCACATCAGAGATATCCCTCGAAATCTCCATATGGCCTAAGCCTCTTATTTTTAAGCAGCATTCTTTTCTCTCTTCAGTGCTGCTTCTTATTCACTGCATGGACTCATTACTATATAAGCAAGTATGAACCTCAAAACAAAAGCTTACTTCATATAAAAAGCTGAACATTTGTTGTGTCATAAAAAGGTCTGAAAATTAGAAAGATCAGCAGCTGTTCATGTACAGTCTGTGACTGGAACAAAGAGCAAGAACTGGGAGTAGAACAATTCACTGAGACTGAGTATTGATACGCCTAGCTCAAATAGGCTTTGTTTAAGCTGAAAATTTTCAAATATATTTCCCCTGTTGTATAGGCACCAGTGATGCTTGTAGGCCCTTACAGAAACCAAAGAAGTCCTCTTTTGCTCTGTCATTTCAGGTGCAGATTAATTCTTCTCAGTGGTGTGGGTAGGTCAGTTTATGCTAGTGCTTATTGCTAATTGTTGCTATGGAGCTGTGCAACAGTCTGAGGAACTTCTAGCACTGTTTTTAAGCCCACAAAAGTCTGGGTTCTGCAGCTGAAGTCTTTGAGTCAAAGATAAGGGCAATGTAGGTTAATAATAAAAATATTTGAATATGAAGTAATGTGATCCTTAACCCAGTGTCAATATCTGGCTCAGTGGAGCAGCACTGAATGATAAAGATATTTGCTGAAGACACACCATATTTTGCTCTAGGTTTGAACTCTGTGTAGTACTCAATAAGAAATCAGGCAAATGGAGATTGATTACCTGATGATGATGAGGAAGCTGACTGGGTTCAGGTGAATTTGAGGTTTATCAGTGAAAGAGGCTCTCTCAGCCTGAAAAAAAAAAAAAAGCCAAAAACAAAAAAACAAAGCATGACATGATAGCAACCAACCAGCAGCAAAAGTGAGAAGAGACTGCTTGTTTTACAGGGGAAGCTATGCTAGTAAAACAGAAAATATCCTGAATCTTTGTCCTAAACGATTTTTGACCTAAATCTAGAAAGTACATGGGATTAGAGAGGAAAACAAAGAACAGAAACAGAAGACCCTTATATTTTGTTTTGTACATCTTTCCTGTGCCTTCAAAAGAGTAGTATTTGGTTTTCAAGTATTGCATAATCTGTGTTTTGCTTGCTTTTGCTACTGCGTACCCTGTACATCAGGGTGCTCTGCAATGTAGAGCTTTTGAAAACATAATCTCTTCCTGCTAATATTCATCCTCAGTTTGCCCCACCTTTACCCTGCTTTTTGCATCTATGTCTTCTGTTCTGTTTATTTTTTATTTTTTAAACCTCACTTCTTCCACCTCATTTTTTTTTCTGTGTGGCATTATGTTCAAAATGTGTTTCTGCTACTGTAGGGATCAGTATTAGAGTTCCCATAGGTTTCAGTGGTGTTGGATCAAGCCTGATGTTACTGTGCATTATAAAGAGGGTTTGTATTTGTAAAAGTATGAGACATGATACATACACTGTGGACATTTCTGTAGCAATCAAATTACATCTAAGAGGGTATCTTTAAATCTATGGCCGGATGCTTATTACCAAAATATTATTTTTTATAAATAATTAATTCAGCTGAAAAACTATAAAGTGTCTTAGAAGAATTTGCTTTAATGCTTTATATGTATCTTATTTATTTTTTTTAAGCTCATGTCTTCAATGCATGTGTCAAATAGCGTAGAAGTAAAAAAACACCAAAATTTAGGACCGCAAATTAGCATCCATTAAATTGGTTGCAACTTGTCAGAGACTAGTCTAAGGATTTTCTGTATCTTTTTCACTAATGAACTGCCATTTTCCTACTGAAAATGAGGGTGAAAAAGATATAAATCTGGTTCCCTATAATAATAAGGCTTGTTCAAGAGCAAGTATTCTTCTTTTTAGTTTCCAGGTTCTTCAGCAGTAGCTGACTATCAAACACTATTTCCCAAGCTGTTCATACTGCAGCTGAAATAATCAAGGGTGCTGGCACATGAATAAGGACACAGTGTTAGTTTTTGCAGCATTTAAAACAAAAAATAAAATCACTGCTAAATGGGCAGGGACAAATGTGGCAGGAAGAGATATTTTGACAAGCAACAAAGTAACAATTATACTGAAATGAGTAGATAACCTCCCCCAAAACTGGAAAAATTTTTGAAAAAATGTGAACATAGAATAAAACATAATAGCAAATAGTTATAAGGGCACCATGCTGTTATTCAAAAAATGCTACATTAGCCAGAATGCTCCAAAGTAGTGAAATGTTAACATATAGAATATTAATATTTTTCCTCTTATTGTCTTTGTGCAGTAGCTGATCTAGGTCTTAGATATTAAGTTAATCAAAGCCAACTCAACATAGAATCATGTCTTAAAGTTGTGTATTTCAAGACTGGCATCTGATAGTTCTTTAAACAAAGTTTGATTTCTAATATTGTGTTTTGGGGACATTAGGTGTTGAGCACTAGCACAGTACATATATGTCTCTATGTAGTGATTTTTTTTAAAGAAGTTAATTATGACTGAGAAAAATGTTTAGAATGAGGACTTTTCAACATTTTAAAGCCTGAAATAACTTTTAAAATGTGTCTGTTACTACATGCATGCCAAGCAGTGACAAATATAGCTACAGCTTATGTATGTTTTACGGTGTGAAACAGCACAGATGTGCTATAGAGGGAATATAGGTTATTTAAATCACCTTGGATAGTTGTCACTTATGTGCATACAGCTCTAAAAGAGCAGATTCTTAACATCCGTGCTAATTCTGGAAGTAAGGACAGTCTGTCAGGTCTGAGGCTCCCATAGTGTAACATGGTGTAGAGAGGTGGGTGGTATAGTGGAGAGCAAAATTTGTGTTATGTTAATTTGATCTCTGGGTGTAGCTTTAAGATGTCCAAAATATTCCCAGAATGTTACACAAAATTATAGCAAAATAAATAGTGCAATTGCCCAAAATACTTATTGAGAAAAATAAGAAAAAAGCTCTTTATTGCTGACTACCACCAGCTAAAAACCAAATGGTGTTGCTTGTGTTTGGGGAAGGAGCAGGGAGGCTTTCCTGAGGGAAGGGGAACCAATATAGTTCTTTTTCATAAACTACTGCCTAAATAATTTCCCATAAAACTAAATTGGAAAGTAATTTACAATTCTATGACATTAAAATAATAATAAAATATATGTTCATGAAAAACCTTCGAGGAAAATTAGGTGTCCTATGGCTGTAGTACTGCTATGATTTCTTGTGTGGTATGACTGGTTTTGTTTGCTCTTCTTCTCTCCACCCCCTCTATTCCAGATCATGCTATGCCCGGAATGGATGATTTTATTTGAAGTGGGTTTGATCTATGTGTAGTGTGAAACTATTTTATGAAAGGCAGAAGCTGCACATGTTCTTGGCAGACAGTTCTTCCTTGACCTACGTATCTGCTCACGTATACTTGGACCTAAACAGCACTAGACAGTCCTCCCATCAGGAGAGTTTTATACCCAGGCAAGCAGATGTTTCTGCTAGCAGCCAGAAAGCCAATAAAAACAAGAGTGGAACAGGGAGGGCAGGAGAGGCTTGCTCATTGTGAGGGAGGAGGGGCAAGCAAACTGTTGCTAGGCAATAGGTTTCTGAATGGTGGATCCTCTGCTTTGCTAAGTGACGGGAGTAATTATTTTTGGCAAATCTATGCAGAGCTCTGTGGGCTGTCACTGGCCTGCAAATAAAGAAATGGATGTATAAATATACGAAATGTATCTGATCCTTTTGTAAAACTGGAGGGGATGCAAGAATGAGTTACCTGACACATGTATGCTCTTCTTTGCCTCTCTGGGGGGTTTTCTGGCATTCTGAATTGGTTATTCTGATATGAATCAGGTTTGTCCAGATACTCTTCTGAGGTCTTCTCTAGCTGCTGCTGAGGCATGTCATCCATGCCATATTTGTTGGCACTTCCAGTAGGAGCAGTGGAAAGCCAATGAGCCAGCACTGCTCTTGGATAAGCTGCAGTGGGAGCAGGTGCTAACAGTGTGGGTTGGTAACAGCCACTTAAAACCCCAACACCCTTGCCAGGTTTCTCCCTAGTAGGATTGTGCTGTGCTGTGCTGCTGGCTGCAAGAAGTTCTTCTAATGAATGCTGAAACTAAGAGACGTAGATAAATTGCTCTGGCCTTTACTGGTGGTGTCTACACTGCATGAGGAAACATAAAAATAAACTCCCAAATTTTTGTCATGGTGTTTGTTCTAGCCGTTAAAACCTGATTTGGACCTTGAAGAAGAGCAATTTGCTTGCGCAGTAATCCTGCTGAAAAATCTGCAGGGCATGTCTTTTAAGCCTTATGCTAAAGCCATGGATCTTTGTTTTCAGATTCCATAATGTAGATGGTTTTGGGGGTTGGGAATTCCATAACCTTTCTTATAATTATGAGTTTTATCATCAGAAGCAATACAGGGGCCTAGCATAAACCAATGTGCATACTTATTATCTTAGGGTTGAACTTAACCCTCTGACTACAACTTATTATGAAAAGTTAAACAACCTAAACACTGCCTACTTTTGTGTTTCATTACAGATTTGAAACTCAGCCCAGGTTCGGAGAAAGAGTAGTGTGGGGTTTTTTGTTTGTTTGTTTTTCTTTTTCCTAAAAAAGGCTTTTTGAGAAAGCTGGTGGTGATTTTGAGTCTTAGGATTCAAAACGCAGTGAAACTCAGCAATTCTGCTTTCCTTTGTGGGGGTATTTTTTAAGGATTCATTCAAACTTGAAGATCAAAGCAAACCTCAGGCAACAATTTTCCAAATATTAGAAGTGAAGAGAGGTTTGTGTCATTTGTCAAGCAAAACATCTGTCAAGCAAAATGGCTAATTTTATTCAGCCCATGCTTTTGCATTGCTGTATGAGGTGCTATTCTTGTATGCAGTGTTGAGCTCATCCCCCTTGAGCTCATCTTGCACGTGCCCATTAAAACTGCATATCAACACCGCAGATCCCAGATTCTGCTGGAAAAGAGCCCCAGTGCAACTTGGGGCATCTTGCAAGTGACCCAGTGAGTGAGACAGGGAGGCCAGAAAGGGCCAAATGACCACTGGAATAGCTGGGAGACATGCTACTGCAGGACATCAGCCTTGCAGAGTTTATTGAAAGGTGTGACCCTTGCAGAGAGGATGGCAAAGGGTGGGCAAGAGGCTTCTTCTTATGGACTGCAGTTAATACTTGGTGGTTTAGGCTGGTGCTGTTTGCAGTTCCCCTTGCCAAGGGAAGGAAATCAGTCCTAAAATGTGTACCTTAAATAAAGTCAGGTAGATGCAGATCACTGTAATTACTTTTGAAGCATGTATTTTTTCCTGCTGCATGTCGCTGCTGGTACAGCTCCGGCTAAAAGGGCTTGTCTGAAGCATCAGCACTTCTTTTATATCTGCTGCTTTGTTCTCAGGGGACTTTCTGTAGTTGGCAGGCTTAGTGAAAGAAGATTAAATAGCTCTGGCAGCCTTCGTAGCAAGGTAGGATCTCATTTAAATAAAATGATGCACATGTATGGTGTAAGTCAGCCTCCCTGCTGAGAGGGCATAACAAACAATTAAAGAGAAGTTTCCTCTGGGGATGAATGGCTTTTAGGGAACTATTCCAGTTCATACGTGAATTATATATGTATTACTAGGGACAAGTGATCTTGTAAAGTGAAACAGCAGAGAAAAGCCTCTGACAACACTGTATAACCACAAGAGAGCTTGGCTGTGTTTGCTGATGAGGAGGAGAATATTTAGTGGACTGCAGTCAATAAAATGTGTGAAAGAAACTAGAATAGCCATAGCTTTTAGCTGAGCAACAGAACATGAACTGGTAAAATGTAAACTCAATGACAGCAAAATCATCTGTTTAATTGTCTTGAAGAGCGGAGCTAGATTACATCCAGTTTACTGCTTGGCATGCTGCTGTCTAAATGGAATGTATGCATATGTGTGCACTGAAAGCATCAAAGCCAAAATTAGATGGAATTACATAGAAACATCACAGAATAAAAGAGTGCATCTCTGATTCACTGAGAAAAGTATAAAAATGAGATAAGGAAAACAAATAGAACAGATAAGGTAACTACCGTGATTGGGACTCATCTTCTGATAGCAAAGATGTAAATTTTCCACAAGTGTCTCTAGGGGCTACAACGTAGGGTTGGGTCATGGGCTCCTGTGTATTGCAGAAGATAGGCAATTGAGGTTTTGTGCTTCGAAGAGCTGATGGCTACTAATGTGGTGCCTGAGAGGACTGCTCAGTGATATACCTACTGAATTAACAAACAGCATGAATCTTTTAATGTTTAACATCTTTTGGTGAAGGTCTCTGATACTTATTGCTATCAGAGATGTGTAGAAAAATCAAAACGGAGGTCCCAAAATATATTTAGAAAAACACAAATCCTGCAAAAGATTTCTGAAGTGCCCTTTGAAATTGCAGCTACGGGAACAAAAGAAGAAAGGGGAAATTTAGTCCAGACTCAAACTATAGATGAAAGGAAGTTGAAGTGGTTTGACATTTTTAAGAGAAGAGTAACATTAAGAAGTTTGAGCATATATAAAAGCTGCTGTTTCAGTGATTGTGGACAGGACTGGAATTTTAAACTGATAAATGGAAACACTACTTACATGGAGATTTAGTGCAATATAGTGCATTAAGTTGTATAATTCTTTAGTACATGAAATCACAAAGACTAAGGGCTCCACAGGACTCTGAGAGGAATGCATTACGTGAGCAAATATATATCCAGTGGCATGAAGATTTTAATAAGGAGAGGTATCATTTTCTCTAATTTAGGGCACAAGGTAGTTATTGTGTGAAAATAGTAGAGGAAGAAACTTCCCTGACAGACAGCTCATTCCCTACTATTGTGTATTCTACAGTTCCCTGGGTCTTTACTGCATGGTTTGTTCACTCAGCTCCAAACCTCTGGGTTAGGTTACACTGTCAAGCAGCTTCTGTTTCTAGAAGCTAAGAGACAAACTGACACTTTTACTAAATTTGCCTGTCTAAACTGAGCAGCCTTCTCTTAGAAATGCAACTTGCCTGACCAATTAGCTTATCCTTTTGTGTTTTCTCATTATTTAATAGCTGAGAGGTTCTTTAAAAGATTTCACATGATTTTCTTGTTTAGCAGCCCTCATATGCAAATATTGCATATTCAACCATTGCATCAAATTTTATAAATATTGAATCACTAAGGATTGCCATAGA
>JANEMJ010054239.1:0-16646 GCA_024361745.1 Cacatua alba | reverse complement strand
AGCAGCTGTCCTGTCCTCTCCTCCATATCTGGCTGTAAGTTTCTGCTCTTCCCTTGCAAGGGCACCATGCTGTAAAACGCCACAATGCCATCACAATGCCATCACATAGCCACTCGGTTCTCTGAACAGAGCTACCTTACGTGTGGCCAGCTCAGAAAACACTCAAACTCAGTGACAATTTGTACAGAGCTCTTAGGTAGCATTTAGCTCAGATATTAACGAGGTGTGAGTGAGTCTGGAATCCAGAGATCCATTTTCACTTAAGCTCCTGACACACTGGATGCCTGCATGCCTCAAATGAAATCCAGAGAAACTAGCGAGCTGATGTAGAAGTTGCTTGAAACCACTGTCAAGGAAGTACCTGCCTACAGTGGGTCAAAAGGGAAATCTCAGTGCAGGGCTGCAGGTGCTCTGTTCCATCTACTTGTGTGTCACCATGCAGAATTTCCAGGGGGAGGTCAGGACAGACCTCCTAATGTGACCTCACAGGGGAGAACACCACAGTGATAACACTCTGGTTTACAAAATGGTATTAGTCCTTGGTCAGAGGTGGGAAATTTTGCCTAATTCCTTCCTTGGCCAAAAGCACTTAAACGCAGATCTCACTGAGGTGTGTTCTGTTCATCAGGCCAACATTCTGCTCTTGGATGAGGGCTGGAGTAAAGTAAATGGTCAGGCACTTGCAGTAGTTGAAGTTTCCCTTCTTGAAGAGAAAAGTGAATGTCAGGCTCATTGGGCAAGACAGGAAACATGACACTAATCCTTTAATGTAAAAAGAAACAAAGAACACATTTTAATGGCATGATGACCAGTTGTAGGTATGGGAAACAGCTCTGCATCTGAATGCAGGGGAGAATTTTGTGAACTGCTAGTTAGTGTCAATTAAAAACAAAACAAAAAACCCAACCCAAACCGCAGCTTTGTCTTATAAAACTTCAAGAGTCTGGTCTTTTTAAATGCATCCAGATGGAAGCTGCATGTGTCACACATTGATTTATTTTATCAAGCCTGCATTTTCTACTGCAAGTAGAAAATCTACACAAAGTTATGTCAATAACAATGAATAATGACAGCTATTTCTAAACTGTGGCTTATCTGACTGTATTTTCACTGTCTCGGCCAGAATGCCTCCAGGGTAAGCTCCAGAGCTGCACACTGTAGCACCATCTGTCAGACTTCTTGAAAAGATACAGATGTATTACCCTTCCCATTTTTGGGTGGTTCTTTCCTGAACTGTACAGGAGTGATGAGGCTACAGAGCAATTTCTGCTTCTTTCCCCCTCTTTTGGGCTGCAATGATTGCCTTTCATTTTTAAGATGCCTCCAATTGCCAGTACCAAGGAGCACAAAATACGTATTGCTGTTACAAAGACTGTAAACAAGGAGACTACTTGAAATCCTGTCTCGTGGGCCTTCTGAAATCTTTCCACATACATCACATCCAGAACGTTCATCCTCAGCCTTAACACCAGTTAAAGCAACCTGAAGACTATTTCAGATTGGACTGTCCTGCTAAACCAGTATCACTGCTGCTCTTTACTTTGTAATTTATGAGTTGCCAGTCAGGTCACACAAATCCTCAGTTCAAAGAGCGGGACAATCAGCTACCATGACCTCCCATTTCCACAGGAGCTCTCACATCAACACAGAACATCTCACTTACACGAATTCCCAAGCGCAAATCAATAGAGGGGATACAGAAGAAAACAGCAAGAGTAAGCCACACTTTGCTGATGACCAAATTTGTATTGAAAAGACAATCATAAACTGCCTGTTCTAGTTAAAGACTGCATTCAGTAATAGAGCTTTGTTTCCTTTTGTTTGGAGAACGAAGATCAGTTGCAGTATGTTATTTCTAATCTACTTTCACAACATAGAGTAAGAAAATATTTGAACAGGGAGACAAGGCTTTATCAGCTGCTCTTTGAAGCAGTCTATGAAGAAGGAATTGCAGCTTCCATCCAAATTGCTGTCCTTCCAATGAGGTAACACCTGTATTCCTGGCTGTAAAATGTCTGGAATTCAGTCAGATTTGAACTTTGCAGGGTGTTTGCATACATGGGTCAGTTCACAGCTCTCTGCTCTCTGGACAGACCAAGACAGCATGGCTTGTTCCCCTTTGCAGTTAGAAGGGATACTTTCTTTCTGAATAAGCACAGCTTTTCTCCTATCTTCTTAGCAAATTAACAGTAAAAAAAAATGGACAGTTTGGGACTCTACATTTGATAACTGATTACAGCCATAAACAGCTACCAGGTCTGATGCATTCTGCTGTATTTAATGAGATAATTTGTCTATTTCAGAGTACTCCATCTTAAATTTAGACTTACGGCCAATCCATCAGGATCAGACGAATAAAACAGACAGCGAACACCCCAAATTTAGCAGCTATAACTAAAGCAAAAGGCAGGACACTGCAAATTGTTTGCCATATCTGAGAGACATTATAATATAAAATGGCTTTTCTGAAGTCAAGAGCAGAGGATGAAGGGTGGTTACCACAGTGAAAGTATTTAATTTAGAAACTCTGGTTGTGCTTCGTTTTGCAAGTTTAATTATCAAAACGTGCTAGGATCCTACTGGAGGAAACAGAGCTTTTTTTAATATTAGATTAAATTCTCTCTCTAAATTCTTTTCCTGAAAAGAAGAGGGTTTTTTTCTCTTCTCTTTGTGTGTGCAGCCTTTAATTAGTCTGTTCAGAAGCAACCAGTATTAGCCAGAGTCTGTCACAATTACCCACATTTAGTAGCTAATTACTCCTTGAATAGTCTTAAGGCTACAAGCCATTTCAGTGCAGTTGGCAGCCTGGGGCCCCTAGGAGCTGTTCCAGCAGCCAAGAATAGCTGGAATAGAAAGACAGGCCAGCCACGACCCTTTCTCCTCAGCCACAACCTAACAGACCTACTGTGCCAAAGGCAAGAGCAACACAGAAATGAAAATATTCCCAAGAGGCTAAATGTGCTCTCTTTATAGCCTTTTTAAACTAATGGAGTAACATAAAGGGACTATGGGGAAATGGAAAATAGGACCTTTTAAATGCTAAAATATTGGCAGGACTACTAATGATTTTTCGATTTTGCAATGTTCCATTAAAACAACAGTACAAACCAGTTATAATATGGGATCAGATTCTGACACAAGACTTTTATTCTAGTGTAATTTTATTCACTGATGGCTCATATTGCAGTAGTTTACATCACTGCAATAAGAGTGTCAAGTGGGTATAAAATGCTGACTTGATTTAGTAACATTTCATATGTATTTTATGCAGGTAGAAATTGCTTCACAAGGGACATGGCAGTGTCTGTGGTTTCAGTAAAATGATTCCTGCTCTACACTTGTGTGACATCAGTGGCAGACTAAAATTAACATAAACATTTAAATGAGAATGTCAGTTTTAAATGCACTGGCAATTCAGTTCCTATTCCACAAGTCCAAGGTGTTGTTGCTTTGTAAATTCAGCAATACTGGGCTAGCAAAGAGCAAGGAATTCCTTTTAAAAAACTTCACAAGGTTATGAGAGGTCCTTTTTCAAGTGTTTCTGTAGGAATACCCTCACTTCAGCTCATTACCCCTGCTTTTCCTAGTCTCTTCAATTTAGATCATTGTTCCCACCAAAAAAAAGGTTATTAATTATCCATCAGATTCTCAAAGGGAACTGACTCTTCCTGCACTGCACGACCATCTGATGTGGTACAAGAGAAGAAGTGCTGGCACTTGATGCACACAAGTCTGGGGGAAGAGTAGTCAGCTCTTTCTGCTGGCTGCCTGTTGTTACTCTAGATTAAGTGCATGGTAAAAGTACACCTCATTCAATGCCACTCTGTAAACTCTATTCTACTGAACTGTGGAGACCACGAAAATTGACAGAGATGTTGCAAGATTATTAGCCCTCAGGTCAGTAGGTATCCATAGTGCAGAGCTGGCAACTAGGTTCTTTTAATTTAACCTTAGTTTATCACTGCTGATGAGCAAACTGATATATCTATGGATGTACCAGCATTGCTGGAGTTGACTACAGGCACTGGACACTGAGCAAGAGCAGTAGCTCAGCTCAGCTGTCAGCAGCAACACCACAAAGCTGAAAGTCTGAAGACACATTACCTGTGGCAGCAATATTGACTTAAGATACTTCCAACTATTTTTCCTTCCTTCCTGCCTTTCCTGTTCTCTTGACAGCCATATGACTTCGGTCAACCTAAGTGCCTGCAAGGCCACACTGCGAATCAAGACCAGGGAATTAAACAGGTATTAAAGAAAAAATATGCAAAAAAAAGCATTGTTAGGTAGTTTAACCTGAGTTAGTATCACAATTCAGTTCCCAAACATCTACATAAACAGCTGTGTTGGCAAAACTGAAAGGGCATCAGGAACAAGCAGCTGGCAGTTGAGGCGGGTCCTGGGAACGCCTTAAAATAGGCTGCTGCTGGGAAAAGTGTGCAAGGAACAATACCTTTACTGTGTTGTCTTGGCACTGTGTACATGCATGTGCATTGGCCAGTTCCAGGGCTACAGTCTATAACTTCATGTACTGCAGTAAGTTGAGGCACCAGTCATCCTTTCCCAGTGTTTGTGAGGGAATCTGCCTGCCCTTCTGGGAGCAGAGCGGGATTGGAGAAACAGCAGCGCTCTTCGTACCTGACTGCAGATCCCCAGCCTTCGGGAAAACTAAAGTAAAACATAACAGACTCAGGAACCACTAAAACACACATGTAAACCTTGACCCATCTGACTAACTATAGCAAAAGATACTCTCCAGTTCAGTTCCTCAGTGGATGTCATGCTAAGACCATGTCCAAGGCACTGTACAAAATCCTCTCTGGCTGTAAGAACCAGAAGCTTCCCAGACTAACTCCTTGGTCTCTTGATTTGTGATTTCCTGCCCTTTGTGCTCCCCTAACACCAGAGTCCAAGACTGGAAGAAGAGACAAGAGCAGCAGACTCTAACAATGCAAAATTACTTCCTAAAATGATCCTGGTCATGAATCGTATAGTAGGATAGACAAACTGTAGGACAGATAGAATACCAATTGTGAAAAAAAAGGAAAATCATAACAAGGGGATCTAGTGGCTTTCCATCCTTGAAGATATTCAGAACTCAGCAGGACAAGGCCCTGATCGACCTGATCTCAAATGGCCCTGCTCCGAACCAAGGTTGAACCAAGTGACCTCCAAACTAAATTATTCTGTGACCAAGGAGCACCATGTGCATTACTGATGAGGCTCTAAGCACAAAAGGCAACATGATTGAAACTGGGTAATGCTCAAGATTATTCCCAATCAAAGCAAACCCTCAGCATATTTTTTTACCAAGCTCTTCTATTCTATTTCCCCAAGCTCCTCTTTCTCTCATGACCTTCTCCTTTCTTAAAGTATTTCATAAGGTCACCCAAATATTTCATTTTTTGTTTTGGGGAATTTCTTTTTGTATCATCTGTGGGCAAATCATAAATTAGGTGTGCCACTATCATTGCTGTGCAATGAGACTTGAACACACTGGGACTTAACATACCAATTATAATAATTGCATATCATTATAAATCGCATTGTGTAAAAGATTTCTATGCATTTTGCCTTACTAACACAGTTTAAGGGTTTGGGGGTTTTTTTAGATGTATATCTAAAAAAGGTTAATTAGGTTTTTACTGTTTCAAAAATGCACTGGTAAGGTTTTGTAGACATTGCCGTATAATGATGAATTATTTCTTGTATGATCACAGTATACTTATACATGTTTTGATGACGGGGCATGTTCTCAGGAGACTGATATGATTGGCATGGGAGCACAAAGAACAGTGGCTAGTGCGCTGGAGAAACTACCAGGAAATGAGCTGGCTCTTGCAGGCCACATTTTAAGTGCGCGTTAGAAATAGGCAGTTGCATAGAGGGCTGAAGAGGGAACTTTGAATGAAAGAGGGAAAAAAGTCTGTGGCTTCCTGGAATACTACTGTGAAAGAAACTGTCATTTGGAGCACGTAAGGATGATAGTAACTTAAACAGAGGTAAGCAGCATTCACAAAAGTTAATCCACATCACAAAACCTATCCACATGACATGTTAAGAGCACCAAATTGCAGGAATGAAAATAAACACCGTGTGCACCCAACTTCATATTTACACCAATATCTTGCAATGTTAAGAGCAATGCTCCTTACAAACTTTTCTACAGTGCAGCTTACAAGCCAGAGTATTTCTTTGACAGACCAGACACTAATAGGGATTCTGGGAGGAAGGTAAGAGGGAAGGAGGAGGAACACAGGACTACATCCATATCTGAGAGATCAAGTTTCTATGCATCAAAGATCTTTTGCAGACATGGCTATAGAAGCATTGCAGTTAGAATAGCACTGCTAGTACAGATCATATCACAATGGTAATGAGCCCAAGCCTGTGTCTAGAGTAAATGCTGTGAGTGCTTTGTATGAATTGAATAGTGGTATGCTGCCAAGAGTCTAGGTTATTCCTCCACAGGAAACTTTTATTAAAAATACCAATCTCTCGGTACAATCTGGCCCCCTTCTGAGAACAAACATAAGCTTTCAAGAGGTGGTAGTGGAAGAAGAAAGAGTAGAAGAATGCTAAAGCTGCTTCAGCTATGCTGAGAATGATTTGGGAATGTTCACCAAAATGTATCAAGAGAAATGGAATGGCTCTTCAGCTTCTAAAGAGGAACTTCTTCATTCTCCCACAGTGCTAGCTTAGTAGCATCACAGCTCTACAAACTCTTAACTAAGATCAGCGTTATAGGAGTTCTTGTCGAATTTTGGGTGCGCAATTTTTACATCAGATGGGTATGCTATTTATTGATGATTCCAATTTTTAGGGGTCTTGTACCTGTAAAAGTTTTATTAGCATAACTCTGTCAGTTAGGAGAACATTTATATTAACATTGTTATACCAGCACAGTGGTATATAGATGCAGTCATACCAGAACAAAGTTGACTTACAGGCCCCAGTACATGCTGTACTTTTCAAAAGTATTTCTGTATTCATATGATTCCATCTGCTTCAGGATAACTTTTTCTTCAGGATAACTTTTTCTACTTTAACTTATTCCCTGGAATGGAGGTACAGGCATGCTCTTGCCTTGAGTTTGTCAGGAATAATCCTTCTTTCAGTTTATCCCACACCACCATACCTTTTTATCAGGTCTCCTCTAAGTACCTGGTTCCATTTAATTTCATACACCACGTAGTTTGGAGGAAAAGATAAAAACAGTCAGTGGCAGTGCCAGCTTTCATAATCCCTACTTTTCTTCAGTTAAATCATGGCCTAGCCTACTATGTACCCAAACCAATCATGCTAGCCTAGTAAAGACTGCAGTGCAGGTGCAGAAGCAAGTAACCAGGCTTGCCTGGACAGTGTTAAGCAGTTCTGTCACTGAATGTTGAATTGCAGTAAATTACAATCCCTGGGCAAAGACAGACCACACTGCAGTGACAAAAGTAAATTTATAAATTCTAATGGAACTTAAATGACAATTAACAAAATCCCAACAAAATCTTAAATAACCTCAGCCAATTTTATATCCAAGTTACTAAAACCTGTATATACCTGCTGATGGATTCAGCCCTTTGACTTAGGAGATCTCAAAAGATCTGGTTCACACTGTAATGTTCTCGTTCATTGTCTTCACCTCCAGTAACTACTGTCATGATCATTCCTCTTCACCATGAAATGCCAAGGATCCATAATATGACACAGCAGCTGCATATTAAAAAGAAGCAACATGTCAGGAAGCACAAAATCAAATCCTTTTTCTTTCATAATATGGGCCCAAACGTAACCCCATACTTTCCAGAATTATGTTCCAAATTATCATTACAACTCATTTTTTCCCATCTCATTATTTACATTTATAGATGAGTACACTTAAGAGTTCTATACAAATCATATTCTGAAACATTTCTGTATTTGCCTAAGGTGTAAAATATAATTTGAGTTTGCAACTCTCCCCTTCTTTCCCTCTGAGGAAAAAAGTGTCAGTCTATTTACAGCTAATCAGATACAGCTATGCCCTGACTTGAAAGAGATTTGTCTAAGGACTATGCAGGGTTTACAGCATATTAGGGTGGTAGGCTATCATTCTGTGAGATTGTAAACAGCTGGAAGAAATCATTTAGTCCCAGGAGAGTTTCTATCAGATGTGATATTGTCTGTTTGTAGGATTGACTTTATGCCGGATCAGGCATAATTTATCCTTTTCAACTGACAGAAAGCCGGCATAAAATCTGAATAAACACTGTAACATATGCTCTGGCTGATTTGATAAAAATGCAGTCATGTGCTCATGCCAATAGAGAGTAAATTTTTCCTGCCAGGAAATCCAGCATGCACAGATTTTGTATCACTTAATGCAGAATCACAGCCTTATATTGCTTCATTTTTTTCTGCATATTAATTGATTTTTATTACTTTATTATAGGCACAAATAAAGAGTACAGGTTTGTTGAAATCTCCCTGACCAATACTTGTGTGGAGCCGAGTCTACAGCAATACAATGGCTCTCCAAACAGGGACAAACATGATCCCCAGACAATACGAATGTCTCTTTCGTAACACTGGCATGCATGATTTTGTACTTTCATGGCCTAAGCAGAAATTACCTTACCGCGAAAGAGGCTGCAATACACCTCCATAAAAATGATGTTCGACTGGCAGTATGTCTGCACCACTGGAAATCCACTCGTGTGCACTATCGGTATTTTTGTGTTATTTTTCACCTCTTTGCAGCCACTAACAGCAGTGGAATAGAGAAAACAGGCTGCTCTGATTTTCAAGAGGTGATAGTCCTGCCCAAGCTTTCTGCTCTGTCGGAACTCTCACGTGCACCTTGCGCTGCCTGCACAGCTAAATCCCTTTTCAGCACAAATTACTAGAAGGATATGGTTGCTGTCACCACTGAAGGAAAAGTTTCATTTCTAAGTCTACTTCTGCAAGACTGCATTGAACATGGATTTTAACAAGAAAGTTCCCAAATCCTTACCTGGGTTAAAGACAACCTTCCTCTCTTTCTTTCTCAAGGCTGTTTCTGTCTAAAACCCCTCTCGCTTCCAATTCCAACAACTTGATTTTTAAATTATAATATTGTACTGCTTCTTTGGAACATGAATTTCTTATTCAGTGTTTACCTAGTTCTCATCATTATTCAAAATGAAAAGGAGAAGATGGGATAGAAAGAAATAAAATATGGATACCTACACACTAAGCCTGCTTTTCCAGTGTCTTGTTTCATTTAGTCATACACACACTGGCTAGGTGAGTGCAAAACACAGGTCAAGAGCTCCTATTTTGTTTTGTTAGCATTATACACTTACTTTTGAAAGGGTTTAAAAATGAAGGATTTGCAAGGTGGTCTCGTCTAACTCATCCGTTGCTAAGGTTGTTGCCAAAACAATTGCCAGGAACGTATTATGGAAAGTGTGTATTTAACAGGATGGCAAGCTTGAAAAGACTTCTGTCCCTTCCCACTCAACCTCCCTCTCTTTGGTGGCACAGACGGGCTTGGCCAGCATGATCCTGCCATATGATACAATAGCAGACATGTGACTGAGCAGCTCTGTCATCCCAGTGTAGCTGCACGTGATCTGACTGATGTACTGACGACTGTAGCTGCACCTGACTGAGTGATGTTGTTATCGTCTACCATATGTTTAGTGGGTTTAGATCTCTCTCTTCCAAGGTGGGGGATGTAAAACACGTGCACTGGAGTGTTTTGCTTATGCAGCATTTTGGTTTTTTAGGTGCCTTCTCTTTTTCTGGCAATAGAGAATAAAGGTTTGCATCCTTATAAATATAATAAATAAAAGATGAATTGGAAGGAGAGAACTAGTTAAGATTACCCTTCAGGAAAATGCTTCCTGTAAAATATAAAGGACCCCGTTCATCTTTTGTGAGGTACTTTGGTAACAGTTACACCTGCCAGCTTAGCAGGTTCTAACCTCCTTTTTTATGTGAATTAGAAACTCCATATCCAGCTTCAGATATTTTCAGAATGATGTGTATGGTCAAGAAAACATGACTATAACTCAAAAATTGCATTCTTCTTCTTTCCAGTGGTCCTTCAAGTCATTAAATACTTAATGTATTTATTATATGCAAAATAATTACATTCCTCTCATTGCAGGATCTTGATTGCTCCCAAATGCATATGACTGTCTCTTCGCACGTAAAGCTTGCCTTCATAACCTAGCGTAGGGAGTACTCCCCCCACAAAAAAGTTGGGCCCACAATTTGTCTTCCCAAAGGTTTTCATGCCTGCATTAACCAGAAGAAATATAACTCTAACTCTGAATGTCTTGAGGAATTTGGTCACGCCTACATCAGAAACACTACAACGGAAACAGTGGCAGGCACTGACAAGATACTAGACAAACTGGAACTTTATTCAGAACCAGTGGCATTGCTTGTGTTGGCTTATAAGTTGTTAGCATACTTTGGAAAACCTCTATTACTTGATATTATTTTGAAGCAAGTCCCAGAAAACATGGGGCCTGCACAGAAAAACCAGCTATGTTCTTAGCCACTGCTGAAGTAGAACACGCATTTGGAAGGCAAGACAACACTTCCTTTTATACTACAAACAGTTTAAGCAATTTTGTAGCATGCTCCATTATACACCTTCACTTGACAAACTGAAAATGAGGATTCTGACAAGGTCTGGGTCCTGTAAACTTTTGCTGTAAGTTGTTTTGAGCTGACTTGCACTTCTGGGAAGCATCCGTACCTTTCACAAGAAATCAGGAAGGCTAAAATTAGGAAGACTATGCATATTCAGATGAGGCCATTTTAGGTTGCAATTTACTGCTAATATAGAAGGTGGGGTTTTTGGCTACAAAAATGCTCTGGAACATGCCATGCACATATGTTATGAGGCTTTACAGAGGCCTGTGGTACTTCTACTTTAACAAGCTTTAGGTTAGGTGAGTATAAATCTGTACAGTTGTATAGTGACAGATTAATTGTATGGATTGCAAGGGATAAGGGTTGATTGCTTTTTCTAATTACATGTCAAATTGAACGCAAACCTTGGTGTGTACTTTTCTGTGAGCACGTGATGCTGTTCTATCTGATCTTACAGATTGGTTGCGTCACTCACCTTTCAAACCTTCTGGCATGACGGCCATTGCTTTATGACTAAGTGGACAACCAGGGTCTAAATAAACAAAACAACTTTATCAATATTAGAAACATATAAAAGGGAATGTTTAAAAACAATGCTGTCAAACCTTCTGTCAGCTAACAAAAAGACGGTTTTTAACTACCTAGCACAGTTTGGTATACCAAGTGCAAACTAAAGTTAAAGTGAAATCTGTGAAAATAAAGCCTATAAATGCATCGTCATAATTTTTATGTGCCATACTTACATGCTATTGCTCAGGGACCTTGTCATTAGTCTTTATAGAACCTCTATCTGAACATAAACTTTAGAGGCTGGAAACTATTCATTACCTTCTAACAAGCACCTTCTTTCCTCTTTTTTTCTCATGCCATTAAGTTGTCAGAGTTTCTTAACTCTTGTTCCTGTTGTACCTGCAGCAACTCATAGAATTTGGTGTTACTCCTTTGCCTCTCCAAAGCAATGTCACTGGGAATGAGATGCACTGCTTTGCTATCCGTAGCAATGGCTTTGCTGAGTCTCCTCATCTGGCCCCTCCGTACTCAGAGTACCTGCAGAATTAGAGAAAGAGAATTCATTAATCAAAGTCAAAAGAAAAATGTTGCCCAGTTGCTTTGTGATAAAGGCCCTAGTTAACAAATCTTAACAAAATGGCTCTGCTGTCTTTTTGTATCTTTCTAAGCAGCAAGAAGGGTTTGTGTTCCAGTAGTGGAATTCCTTCAGCCAATGAAAAGAAGATTTTGTAGACCCTGACAACAATACTACATATCAGTGAATGTGAGCGTTAACAACATAAGTGGCCCAACAAAATTCACCCCATTAACTAAACAAATCAACCAAAATTCTGGCTGCATAAGTCTGTAAGTATTGCTTATTAGAAAGTGGCAAGGGCTACTGACGAGTTGCTGACGGAATTTTTGCTACCCGATAAGCATAATCTGACTATTCTTCAGCTTTCTCAAAAATACAGAAAGGGCAAAAACTAAAAAACATGGACTTTGCCACAGAGGACTTCAGCAATTTGCTCCTCACTGTGAATGTCTGCCAAAGAACAGGAGCTGGATGCGTGCATGATTTTCACATAACCCCATCCAAACAACAGCAACAAAAAAAATAAGGCTTACAAGGACGGACTGACTTTTGGCAACTTTGAACCCTGACATATTTTTCCCAATGAAGAGGCCTATTATCAGTAGCCTAAGTTATGACTTAACTCTATCTCAGTTTCCTACTATCTATGAATGATGTAATTCACCAGATTATGACCACACACTAAAGAAAAGGCATCTAATTGTATGAATGGTTACGTATGCCTATTGAAAATCACTAGGTCACTACTATTACACATTTACATTTGGTTATGTATTTATCATTTCACCCCCTCAATAATGATGTGAACTTTGGGATGGAAGACAGGCAATAAACTTCTGCATAAGCTGCTGAAACGGCTTTTGCCCTCAACAGAAGCTAATCTTTCTAGGAAAACCAACACTGTAACAGATGTGGCTGAAGAAAAGCATGTATTAGCTTGAAACACTTGTTCACACACTTTGATCCCGCAGGGGCACCTGTGAATTCACTGCTGAAATGTCCTAGGGTAGCCTAGTGTCCATTTCCGAAATGAACCCCAAACTGGGGTGTGTTGTCTATTTCCCACCACCACTTATCAAACACAGGTCTGCTCCTATAGTCACCTACTATGAATCACTGGCTTGTCAAAACAGGGGTTCATTAGCTGTCTCTCTGAACAATAGCCTAGAATAGTCCACTAAGAGAAATTGTAACACTGAACAGAATATGAAATGACTTAATGGAACTGAGGTGGAAAGGCAGGTAAGCAGGACAAAGAGATACAAGAATGTGGAACAAGAGGAATGCCAGTAGTGGCCTATGTCTGTTGTGATCTTTAACTCAAAGCTAGCAGTGTTGTGCATCAACACTAACATCTGCAGTGAGAACAGCAGCTGAGGACAACCTGTGGACCACCTAGCAGATGATGACTGTGGTGAACACAAAGGAAAATTACCATAGAATTCTTAACGTAAGGGATATAAAGCTTCAGAACAAAACATACATGTAAACGCAGCGGGATCTTATAAAGATAATCCCAAGACAGAGTTAGAATGCCAAAAAGAAAGAAAGGAAAAAAAAAAGCATAAACTAAAATTGGGCTAAATCAGTTTTAAAACTAAATGAAAAGTGTCTGTGTTAGTAGCGTTTCCTATGGGGGAAACAAACAAAACAACCCAGCTCTTTTTAAAGCCAAGACAAGGTTACTAATATTATTAAATTTGTGAAATTAAAGCCTCTGGAAAAGCTGTCATTGATTTAATGGGATTTAATCATATCACTGCAAAGATAAACATAATCTGGTTACTTCACTGTTTGGTTTGCAGTGTTGTAGTAAAATACACACAATTCTGCCCAGTATGCAAAAGGTCAAACCTGCACAGTTGAGAACTGACTTGGAAGAACGGAAATACTAAATTATTTGCAGTTGCATTAAGGAGTTAAAATTCTTTTCTGACTTTAATTCTGCATTTCACAGACACTATTTCATCACCTATAGAGCCATATACTACCAGTGCTAAGACAAAATCCCCACACCTGAGCTCATACAATGTACCAGCAAATAGTCTACTCCCAAATCCCTTAGACAGGCTTTATTCCCAGTCTCCTTGCTACACTTACGTCTGTGTAACTTGCTGGTTTTGTCTTCTTTGTGTTCCCTTATGAAGACTTACTAAAGAATATTCTTCTGCAGCACCTATGTAGTGTCCACAGGTTTTGCAGATAAATCCCACAAGATGATGAGGTTATACAATCTAACGATAGGCCTGAGCATCTAGTATTTGTTCTAGAAGCATCTACAGTCAAATATGAAAACAGAGTCACCCAGTGCAGAAGCATGCCCTATTTATATTGAAAATTCACCTTCTTCCTTACAGCTGGCTCTGCCCAAAGGCCTGCTGGGCTACTTGCTCTGCTGCTTCACTACAGACCAATTACTGCAGTCCTGAAGTTACCATTTGAGAACACAGCTGCATACATACAGTTGCAAAGATCTCAAATAAGTTGTTTTGTTAAAAACCTGCCTTGGCAAATGCACTTGCAAACATTACTTAGAAAATGTCTCTCAAGGATACATGTCAGTGATTTCCTTGACCAGATTTGGAATAATACATGCCAGAGCCACTGTGAGACCAAGAGCTGAGAGCTAGAGGAAACTGTGTTTTCCGTCTTTGAAAGAAAGCTGCTCTCACCTCCTACACCCAGCTGAGCTTCAGTTGAAGCAAACCTAGCAAGGCACCCCCAGTTACTCAACTGGTCAGCACTTGACTGGTGCCTACAGGTTTCTGCTGGTCCCAGTCTGAACTATAGGGACTTTTCTGTGAGGCACACAGAGTAACTTATAGTGGATGAAAAAAATCACACAGTTCTGTTAGAGATTAACTTAATCTATTTCTGCCATGCTATGACCAGGCACTACAGATATCACACCATTTACAAAGACTAAAAAATAACAGTACGTTTTTTACCAATGAAGAACCAAGCCCCACATCAGCAACTGTGAAGACTATTAACTCTGTCCCAGTCCAAACCAACACAATGGCTTGATAAGAACTTTACTACCTGGCTACTCATATCAGGTAGCAAAATAAAAAAACTACTCAAAATCTTTTCAAATTTTTGAAAGAAATTTCTAAGCAGCTTCTATGTGTTCAGCATCCCTTCATTAAAAGAACATATGACATGATATTAAAAGATTTTAGATGGGTCTGAACGCAGCACTTCAAATAAATATAAGATAAAGATGCATTAAGGAATGTAAGCAGATACTATTTTGAAATAAGACATGAAGCATTGCATTGACCTCCACAGTAAGCACTTCCAAGCTGTGTCAGCTTAAAACAAAATCATCAGTGCATCCCATACATTAAGCTGAGTTTAAAAATATCCAAAATCAATGGAGCTGATAGATTGTTCCATTATTCCGAATTTACTCAGACATCCCTACACAGCTCACCTCCTAATCCGTCCCTACCATTGCCTGTCTTTGTGTGATAAGAGATGCTTCTCAAGCTTCAAAATCAATAGAAAATAAACTTCAGCCATGAGAGTGGCTTGTGTCAGAGTTCAATTTCTGTTTGTAACGTTGTGCTCTCGTGCTTTTCACTGAGCTCAGTCTTCTTTCCAGAGTTTGCAATAAGCAACGCTTGAGAAGAAAAAGTGAAGAACATAACTCTGAGTTGAAGCATTCACCTCCTAAATCGAAAACTCATCCAGAAACATCCTACCTGCTCCTCTCTACACGAAAAAGATGTTAGAGACTTATTTCATATGTGGAACAAACAAAGTAGGTGGCAGCTGATCTATCTGTGAAATCCTCAGGAAAAAGGTGCAAAAGTCAGTCACAGTATATCTGACACTTTATAACAAAGAAGGCTCTATCCTGAAGAAGAAAATGTATACGGATGTAGAAAAATATTGAACATCTAACACCAGTGAGCAAATAACTTTTAAAGATACTACTGTTTTTTTCCTTGTTGCTAGAATAAAACACAGTAGATATGGCAGAGAGACTGTTGTGGAAGTTAATGGCCACGAACTAGAGGATAAACAAGGATCAATAGATGAGACTGCATATGACTATAGCGATAAGTTATTAATTTTCCAGCTATTCTTCAAATTGTTTTAGGTAAAAACCCCTATAAAATTAAATAATTACTGAAGAACAACAAAAGCTATAACATGTAATTAGAAACTTGCTAATATTCTTTCATATGTTTTTTCAAGTCTCACTAAGCTCTTTACAGCAAACTGGTATGCAAGTAGTACTACTTTGTTCGCTCTTCACATCAAATCCATACAAATGAACTAGCTGTAATTTCAGACTCTGGAAAATTCTGAGTTTTTTCTCCGGGTAACCCAGAATGCCTGTTTTTCTTTTCACACCTCGAGTCATATTTAGCAATACCTGGGCTTCCCAGTCATGGACCAGGATCTTTGCCAGCTGGCTGTCAGTTAGATCAGAGTCAGATTTGTTCACACCAAAAGAACCACCAAGAAGCACACATAAAGAACAGCGGAAGCAACACAGTAACGTTGAGAGACTTTGGGGGACCCTTTACCAGTCATGGCTTTATAGAACATAACCTTTATACTTTGCAGGGACAAACTTTTTGTCTTGACAAACCAAAGACAGTCTGTTTCTCCAGTCTGAAACCTATGTGTTTTCAATGGTTTCTACTTGCTAGGTTTAGAAATGTTCTAATCCAAGTATACTTGGTATATTTAGTATGTGCACTATACTAATGTATGGAGTACTGTGTGCAGTTCTGGTATCCTCAGCATAAGAAGGACATGGAGCTGTTGGAGCAAGTTCAGAGGAGGCCACGAATATGACCAGGGGGCTGGAGCACCTCCTGTATGAAGACAGGCTGAGAAAATTGGGGCTGTTCAGCCTGGAGAAGAGAAGACTGTGTGGAGACCTCAGAGCAGCCTTCCAGTATCTGAAGGGGGCCTA
>JANEMJ010054236.1:3128-23186 GCA_024361745.1 Cacatua alba | reverse complement strand
AGGACAAAAAAGAGACCAGACATGGTTATGATGGAACAATGGTAGGCAATAAGGGATGAATTTGATAGACTTTGCTGTGCAGGGGTGAAGTAAAGAAAATTCTTTACGCAGGAAAAGAGCTTGTCAGAACAATGTCTTGGATAGATTTATAGATATTGAAATGGTCTGGTGGACAAAAATGTGGTATTAAAGACCTCTGTGTTTGGTTTCTAATGATCGCTTTCTCATGGGTCACTTGTAGTATTTTAGTGAATGCTCAACATTATTTGTTGTTGAAGGAGGAGCTGTGAGTCTCTGACAATTACTTTCAATACCACAGGAAACAAATAAGTAAATATTCTGGATATACTTTCTTAATATCTAGTCAGAAACTCCTCAGTTATCTAGGAATATTGAAAGTTATTTGAAAATATCATGTAATACCTAGAGTTTTGCCTTCCTAAAAGTAGGAATGACAGCTTGGCAGCTGCAGTACATATTATACTTAAACTTCTGTGATATTTATGCTGATGTTCACATTACAACATGTCATTAACACTGTAGAAGTTGTTGTTGCAGGTAGAGGGACAACTTAGACAACATCACTATTTTATAAAACTCCCTAATACTGTATAGCTGACAGCCTAGAGAAAAACAGGACATTCTGATTTATTCATACCTGTCTTCATTTTGCATTTAATATTCTTGAACATTCAATACTTAAGCAATATTTGGGCATCTCTAAGCTGCAGTCTCCACTCCCAAATGGTTCCTGCACTTTGCTTCTGAAGCATCATTTTTTGTTCTTGTTTAGTGGAATTTGTCATTTTTTGGAAAGTACTAATGGCCATTTTGTGATAAATTGTAGACTTAAATGACAAGAAAATGATCAAAGTTACCTTACACAACTTGAAGTAGAAAAAGTAACTTGCCTGTCTTCATACCATCTTCTGGAAATTAGTGTATGCATAGCATCCTCAAATACATATTTCTTAAATCGCCTTTTGTTTAAATTTCCTCAAAATTAAAGAAACCTTGGCAGTCTTACCTAAATATCGGATTTGTATTAAAACAAGCAACAAAATCAACCAAACAAAAACTGCGAAATCTTGAAAGCAAAGTAAAATGTAAAGAGATGAGAACTCTGTAGCACTCTAATACTGTAGCATTGAACTTTCTGCATTAAGATTGTCACTGGGTATTTTTTTGCAATCATTTCCATGAGTGACTGATCTCAAATTAAATTAATCAGTAGTAAACCAGTCATATCAATGCACATTTTTTAAAAACAAGACATAAGGTGTTGAATACTTAAATATACTTTCTGTAAACACACTTATTAATAGTATATTTTTACAATTCCGTGTTGAATAATAAAAATGCAGGAAGACACTTGAGATTCAGTGTGTGTATATATATTTTTTTCCTCAGGTCTAATTGCTGTAGACATTTACAGCACATTCACTCCAGCTGTCAGGGCCTGTCAAATACTTGATGTTGAAGTGCTACCTCTCCAGCTCTTTTTGAGGACTGGTCTCTAAGTAAGAAAAACATACACACACCATTGGAAATTCCTAGAACATCACCAGCAGTGGATAGCATGAGAGATGATCATATAAAATAGATCTTTCCCTATGTCCTTTGTATTTGTTTTTAGTACCCCTCTTTCATGTTGAAATTACTGTCAATCAGAAGAGTTCATACGGATGAACGTGGATTTTTTCCATGCAGTTAACAGTGCTATTTGAACAGTGAGATTTTGAAATAAGAAGGAATTTAGTAATTTTAACCGAAGACCTGGACTTCTTGTTTTCATGACTCTATGAATATTTTTTCCAGGAAATCTTGGTGAAAATAAAATCAGTGTTCCACTGAGGAGAACTTTATATTAAAAATGGTTGCAGAAGAAGCTGTTTTCAAACTGCTTATGCTTTGGGATGCAGATTCATGAATAGTCTATTGTTGATGTTAACACTTAACACATCATCAATATTTATCTTTTAAAAGAATGAAACATATGTAAATTTTTTGAACTGTTCACTGATTTCTGCAAAGTAAATATTTAGCAGGAGCTGCATTTCAGTTTAAGCAGTAACAAGTATTCATAAACTGTAGATGATTATTTTACCGTTACTTCAATCTAATTCTTCTGGCTAAAGGAAATAGTTGAGAAAACTATGCTAATATTTTTTGGAGACGTGGTTCTGTTCAGTGTAAACATAGCGGCTTACTTTGAGCAGTCTGGGGTATTTCTGACATTTACTTTATAAGGGCTGGAGAAATGTCTGAAATAGGTCAAAATGTGGGAGAAGAAATGTTCGTATTTCTCCTCCCCAGTCTGAAAGAACAGTTTCCGATAGGAGGGAAGTTTGCTTTCCAAGTTCACCCTTTCACATTTATAAAAGTTTGAGTGCATCACTACCAAAAATGTGGTCATTCATAGAAAAGAGAAAGTGCTAGAGGTACAGGGTAAGACCATAGACATGAGATTTTTCTGGTTCAGAGTGAGCAGCATCAAATCTTTGGCACATGCAGTGCGTTTACTCTTTGATTTATGAGGATTAACAAAGAAAGTTTTTAACCCAAATGACGGCTGTAGGTTACTTAATTCTTGTATAGAACAAGAGATGTAAATATAATCTAATTAGAAAATCTGATTTTATCTCTTAACTAATTTCTCTTAATTATATAATTATGTGATAAGTTTGTCACCTGTTAGTTTATTTTCTCCTGTAGTCCAATGTATTTAGTGACTTGAAATATCATTGCTTCAAAACGTATATTAAAAACCCTATAATATTAATTATTCTTGAACTTGCAGAGAAGAAAGATTTGAATAGCATGAGGGAAATCGGAAAATGGAAAATTTTCTTATGAAGATAGAATGTTTTAGGGTTTTGGTATTTTATTTTTTTTGTGAGATAACCTAGATTAAAAAAAACCCCAAGTATTGCTGGCTTAGGCCTTTTTCATGAATTATATGAAGAAGGAACAAATTAATCTACAGGGAAAAAAAACCATTGTCTCAAGACATCGTTATGTGCACTCACAAGAAGAAACAAATCATTTCCCCACAGTATTAAAAAGTCCTAACTGGAAACATAAATCCTAGTACCTTTTACCCTTTTTAGGTTATCATTATCTTAAGAGGTAGGCTGATAATTCTTTCTATCTAAAGCAGAAAGGTTGCTCATGACTGGAAGGATCTTGGCACTGGAAGGAGTGAAAATGTCCAATTTTTACATTAGAACCAAAGATGCCTTATTGTGGCTCAAAAAAATGAGAGAACTATTCACATACTTCAGTATTAATGAGAATATTGGGACAACATAGTGCAATGTCAATACAGTCAAGAAGCGGACCCTTAACTATAAAAGGCATATATTTGCATTTATAGATTATTAGTTTGTGTATTTCACTGCAGCAAAATAAAGATTATGATAGTGGGATAAAAATAGAATAGTAGTTAGCAATTAAACAAACTTATTTTCTGAAAATCACAAAACTGATTAACTTTGCTGACAGTACCTATTTTTCAGTAAATACATCATCTGAGCTCAATTATGACATCTGAATCTTGGCACTGCTGTGGAAGAATGATGCTGCTTCTGAATCTTTTAAACATGCTTGAACTCCCAGTATGTGAGACAGGCTGGTGTGGCATAACTCTGCTGCTTCCAAAGTCACTTGCTGTCATTGCTTTTGACCGTATCTGTTTAACTGTTGTTGATGATTAGAAGGTATGGCTGTTCTTTGGCAGTTCTGTGGAAAAGGTATTGAAACCAAGCAGGCCTAAGTCAAGCTCTGGGGATTTTTGTCCTCTTGCATCCAGGTACAAGTGTGAATTGGGATTCCAGGTGTCAGTCACTCGCTCTTCTGGACCTGTTAATAACCCAAGAACAGCTGAGGTTTATGCTTTTATCCACAAGTCACCACTCTTGAGCTGAAAATCTGTAGTTTCTATGGCATCACTTCCAAAATGTTATGAATTAGCCAGTTACAGTTATTGACTATAGTTAAACATATACCTCAGCTCATTTTCTCATTGCTGGAGAGCTACTTTTCTAATAGGAAACCTTGCATGACTTTCAAGAAGGGGTAATTAACAAGGAGGGTAAATACCTGTGTGTGAATCTGTGCTGAGCTAAGTGGTACTACACTGATTAATAAAGGTTCATCAGCTATCTCATAAGTATCTGCAAAAGCCACAGTCATAGCGCCATGGACATATTTTTAATGCTGAGTATGTAGTAGTATAGCATGTAATAATACTTCATGGTCCACTTATGATGTCACAGGCCTAACATGTGACTAGAGAAGTCTTAAGTTTAGCTTTACAAAAACTGTTTGATCTTTGGTTATGAGGTGTCCCAAGTAACTAATTATGTTATGTTAAATAGTATTCCACTATTCAGAAACCCCATAACATCATACCAATGTGGTACCAGGAAGGCAGAACAAAAACAGGAGCCTGTTGTGCAAGATTAGGAACTGGGCCAAGATCAGAAGCAGAAACTGGTAACGGAGGACAGCAGAAGCAAGACCACTGGCTAGATAGGGAAGATAGGGGACAGAAGGAGAAGTAAAGGTTAGAATAGAGTTGAGCAGAAATTGAACAGTAGTCCTAAAAGATATTCTGACTCTTCTAAAGCTGGGGCAAGCCACCAGTCAGGGCCAAGGTCTGCTAGGTCCATTAGGCCTTATTTATCAGGAACCTGTTGTAGGTACAATGCTGAGAACTTAGGTAAAATCCCAGGCCCATTTATGACAAGTTGTAGATCAGAAAGATGACAGTTCTTCCCCAGACTCTGTGGAAGTGGTCTGTGTTCATTTGCAAGGACAAAATGTGAGGTAAGGGTCATAAATATTTACTCACTATAGTTGACAAGACTGCCTGGACCAAGAACAGGATACAGCTGCTTCAGCAGGGAGTCAGTTGAATGAAAGAATATTGTCTTTTAGAGTGATCTGACATACATTTTTGTCTTTCCTGGGAGTTTGGCATTAAAGTCAAACTCAGCTAGAGGAAATACCAGCCGTATTTAGGTTACTCTTCCCCTGTTCCTCTTTTCCTTTGCTTGGAATTGAACTGAAGGAAAAGGTTCACCTATCAGTGGTGGCAGCAGAACTACAAAAGAATCCTGTCTTCATGATGAAAAGTTAGGTGAACCGTTATAAGAAGATTTCCATATGATGTTTGCCAGTCTATAAAGATGTAGGTTGGTGTTATATTCTGACAGTTTTCTTTAGCTGAGAAGCTTGAAGGTGTACTCTTCCTTAAGGGAGGTACTAGGAAGGACAATAAAATTAGACATATGTACATATGTATTTGTCTACTGCCAGCTCCTGAGCTTTCTTAAGTTTGGAAGATGCAGATATAGTGCATGAGATCATACACACTGCTAAGCTTCGACAGAGGGTTGTTTGTAAACTCTCTTACAAAAAAGCCTTTAAATCATTCAAATAAGCCCAAATCTGTGAATCTTGTAGACATGTACTTTTGGAGAAATTTATGATATTTAAAGAGAAAGCCAGAAATTATCAATCACTACATCATAAACATGAGAGAATTGGGTGGTTTTTAATGCATTTGTCCATAACTTTTATTTTTAACTCCCAGGAAATCTGGGGAGAAAAAAGAAAGTGAAAGAAAATGGTTCAGTTTTGAAAGGATAATTGAGGGCGAGGTTTGGGGGTAACTGCTAATAGCAGGCCATCAGAAGGTCAGTGAGCTTGATGAATTGAATACTTTTGTATTGGAACAAACCATAGAATTTGTATGTAACCTGGGAGGAGCCTTCCTCCATTTGTCCTTATAAATGGGAGTTGTGTCTTTGGAATCATGCCAGAGTGGAACTGCTCATTCATTATCACCACTTAAAGCAAATGATCATAGCCCTATGGCACATAAAATAACGAGTGCAGCTCCCATTTCGCAGATATGAGGCATATATTATGCTTCACATATGGTCAAATGTGCGGTGGCTTTTGGAAAAGATGCAAAAATTACTACAATGAGTAAGCTCATAAGGAAACAACTCAGCGAATAGGAAATTTTGTAATTGGAACCATAATTAGTGACTAATGCAGAGCAATACATACGCTTAATGAAATAGGATAGGATTAAAAGACAATGCTAAATTTATTCAGAGCCTAGCATATGTTCTCATGTGAATAATTTTAGATGTATTCCTAATCCTATTAGTTTCATCTTTTCATTCCACTGAAAACTAAGTTTTTAAGTGGCAACTTTAATTTGAATTAAAGCAGGCTTCCCTAACTAAGAGCTCCACCTCATGCTATTCCTGATATACATTATGAAGGTGTTCTGCACTGAGGAAGTGAAAGAGGTGGTGCAGGGTTCTTTCTGCATCTCAGTAAGGCCTGGCAACAGATGTTATAATAAACTAGCTGTTTTAATAAGGTGGAATTACAAGAAGAATATAGATAGCAGGTAAATCTTATGCCCCTTCAGTTGCTGGGAACCCTGTGTGTGTGCAGCACTGGATGAACATGGACCCAGCATGGATTTTCTCCCTGTGTGCTGCACAGATCCTGTCCATGGAGAGGTGCCTTCTCCCTCACATACCATGGTGCCTTTTGTCTTGTGTAGAAACAAAAACATGTATCTCCTCCTGATAAGCTGGAAGGTTCTTTGATAACACCTACCAGCACACAGCACAGGCTGGCTCTGTGCCATCCAGCACCTTCCCTTGCTCATGCTCACAAATGGGCTTCCTGAGCCAGGCAAACAAGGTCCAGGACATCAGACATACCTTGCCCAAGATCACTAGGTCCTTGAGTACAATGACTTCCGTGAGGCTCCCAGAAAGTATACAGAAAGTATAATATATATGATAATATATATAAATACTGTGCTGTGGTGTAATTCTCTGTCTCTTTTATAATTTCATCATGCATTATGCTGAAACAACTGAAATGCTGGCTGTAAAATTGCATTGCCATTTTCTCTTTCAGAATCTTGAAGGTCACTTCTATAATTGTCAGAGAATTAGTAATTATTTGGATTTGAATGAATACTTATGAATACTTGTATATTGTAAAATATTCCTTACCTAGTAATTTTTGTATTAACCATTCTTTTGTGCATTCTTTTAAGTAGTGAAACCTCTGATGCATTAAACAGATTTTATAGAGATTTATATTTTGTGTATTCATGTGTTTTTTCAATAATATAAATAGAAATGAAAAACCCAGAAAGGTAGATGTGATGCTGGAAATCCCTAGGTTCTGGTAATTATTGATCCACAGTAGATGGCTTCATCTGATTAGAGGGGTAGCTGAATGGAGAAGGGAAGCTGTATGGAAACAATGTTCTTTTTTAATAAAGATTTTAAAGATTTAGATAAAAATAAAAAGAAGAACGTCCTGGTTTGTGTTAGGAGCAAACCAAGCTTCTTTTAGACCCTGGGTCAAATCACCACAGGTGGGTGCTGTAGCCAGCAAGAGTTCACAGCAGAATTTGTTTAGTCTCTCCTGAGGGAAGGTTGCACAGCTTATTGCTAGTGGTGGTTGGACATTACTCTTCTGTTTCATATATAAATCATGCCTTTATCAGTAAGCAGCAGGGTAAGTTTCTTGCCATCTTCCTTAGACTCAGAATACACAGTTATTTATATAAAATATATTTGTGTGTTTGGGTATAAAACCCCAGCATATTCTGAATACTGCCTATATTTAATATTCTACTTTGCCTTTGAAATAATTAAAAAGGAAAAAAATACTCCTCTTACAGTAATCTCTATCAAGTTGTTATTCATTAGATGATGTACTGTCTCATTTATGTGACAATCTTACTTACAAGAAAAGGATATTCTTTTAAACTCTTCATTCAAAAGTGAACCTTTTCCCTTAAGCTCCTTCTTTCAAATTTGCCAACCTAAATACACTTTCAGACACACGAGAATAATTTTACAAGCCTAATCTGTTTTAAGTAGTGAGCTGTTCTTTGAAGAGTTTGGTTAGTGTTTTGTGATGTTTAGAAAAAAGCATGTCAGGCAGGCTAGTGTTATTACTGGAGATTATTTTCTCCTTTCCTTTATACATGCAAGAGAGATACTTGAGCATCAATTCTACTTCTAAATTCTGTAGAAAGGACTGTAGGGCCGATGTGTCTGTGTGGACAAGAGCGCAAAGTGTGTGCTGCAGTTAGAGTTGAAACATAGAGTTTTTTGGTTTCTTGGGGTTACAGCAAAAGTGTATCTCTATTAAAAAAATGTTCTGTATAGCTGATCTTGTGAAGAGTTCTCACACTGACATGAGACCAGGAGTGAGCAAGGGTCAAGGAGATTCTCTGCCTATTTTTTAATAGCATGTTAAGGATCATCAGTTGGAACCTATTGAAGAGACCAACAGAAATACAAGCATTATTCTACAGTCTGCAACTTGTAAAATGGTGCGGCATCTAAGTTAGAAAGTTTTTTAAATATTACAAATAAAATAACACAAAAAAAAAAATCTCACTGCAATTTAAATTTCTTAAAACAAAATAATGACAATTTAGTCCAACCTATTAAGTGATGCAGATTTCCTCTGGGAAAATATTTATGTTTAATTTAATAGGCAGTGATAAGCTTTCTCTTTGTTTTAGGAATCATTCTGTGTATTTAATAGAAAATTATAATCTTGCTGCAGACTTCTGAGGAATAGCCAAGAAAATCAAAACCAGAATAATCATTTTCTATCAAGGTACTTGGCATTTTTAGAGAAATTTTGTGTGACTCAATTTGATCACTTTGAAATCCTATAGGATATTTCATGCCTCTGAAAATAACTATATATCTTATCAATAAGAAAGATATATCTCCAGCTCCTACATGTACACATTTTGTCAGCAGCATCAGTACACTGTATTCAGTGTACCATCCCTAGATGGTCGATGAAGGAAGGAATTGCCTCTGAAGTTTAGAGAAGCTAAGTAACTGACACATTGCTGTGCTTACAGTGCTACAGATATGGCTTCAATTACTGGCTCAGGAGCCAGTTGACATAGCCTAGTTGCAGCTACATAGCTTAGGACTAGATCTTTATAGCAAATAGTTTTGTGTCACCTCTTGGTCCTTTGGGGTGCTGTGAAAATGTAGCTGTTATTTTATGCTTAGGGATATTTTGGAAGAGTTGGAAATAATATGAAGGAGGTATTGCAGCCTACTAGAGTGGTGTTTGTGTGGCTGGAAATGGAAAACGTGTGTTCCATTGCTGAAGGGATGGTGTGAAAAGGTGTGGAAGGTGACTGAGGGTGCAAAGCCAGGTCTCATGGTGTTTCAGAACTGTGCATGTTAGAGGGAGACGTATCTGGGGACACTGCCTGCAGTCAATGATCCCCCTGATGGATGCTCAGCTGCTGTCTTGGAGAGGGCCAGATCAAAACCAGCCGAGGGGAGAAGGGTATCACTGAAGTAGCATGAATAGTGAGGGATCCAGTGCTTGGCCTCCCTGGCTGGCTGCCTGTTGTTCATTAGTGAAGACATACCACCTATAGCAAGTCCTACAGTAGGCACCAACTTTAAGCACGTCACTTGAATAAGTGCCTTATTCAAGAGCCTAGTGACTCTGGGTTTCTTTTATAAGGAGAGGTGTCTCTGGAAAGTAGCACACCCTAATTACAAACTCTATCAAATACTTCTTATTTTCGTGTAACTGTGCTACTAGTAATGAAACTCATGCTATTTGGAATAAATGTTCTAGCTGCATTTTCGTTAAGACTATACCGTGTTTAATGGGAATGTTTGGTTTTGTCTTTTTTCCCCCTGCAGCTGTGACTCTGAAAATAGGTATCTTGGAAATCCACTTAGGGGAACATGCTACTGTGAGTACTTACATTTTTAATGTTCAGTACTTAAATGCTTTTTACATACTATGTGATGATTTAATTTCCTCAGAAAACCAAAATATTTTTCTTAAGATTTTCTGAGGTTGGGCACGTTGATATTGTGACTGAAAAATAAAATGCTCCACTGGGCTTCTCTGTTACTTTATCCACAAGCATGAAAGTTAAAGTCTACTAAAAGTTGATTCCTTATGCCTAGGTTAGAGGGAACGACCAAGACATTGGGTTATTCTCTGTACCTCGACATATGTGAATGAACGGGATAAGTGCTGTATCATTGTTTATGAGACAGAATTAGTGGTGGGGAAATGCAAAGATGCTAAGCAGCACTGTTTTCTGGGGATGTTTTGAATGGTTAGGCAGTCTTTCTCCCAGGGAAGTGTTACACAGCTGCTCTCCAGAGTACCATAAAATGATACTGTGTCTTGTCTCCATGTTCTTATTGTTGTACAAAAGGTGCCTCTGGCAAAGTTACTTTAAATCGTTACATTTTCATAGTCATAGTGGAAGACCTGAAGGGATGAGGATACATATTACCCATGCGCAGAAGTCTCTTAGTGAGCTGTGCCAATTTTGCTGTGCCAGTATTGATGTTAAATAGTAATTTTAATCATCATAAAAACATGTGGAACATTGGAGAACACTATTTTACCTTTTGCGACTTTTCCACATACCTGCTCAATGTCTGACAATTGGATCAATTTGTCTATAGCTTCCTAACATCATCCTTGCCTCAAATTTAAATTTACACAAATACATATCTCTGAATATGTTTATATCATTCATTCTGAGTTTTGGTCTTTTAGTATTTCATTGTAGAATATACACAGAAGCTTCAATTTAGGATCTCTTTAAGGCATCGTTTACCTAATAAATGAATGTTTCATTTCTTTACTAATGTTTCTTTTCTACCTTAAATGATTTGCATCTGCAAGGTATGTTTTACAGAGCAAAATAGACACATACTGTATTACAGATGCTGACATACACCTAGGCCTAAAACATATACTTGTCTTGCCAGGTATTAAAGAAATGTGGTGTGGGTTGTTTGGGGTTTTTTTTCTCACAGACAGGGTAGGTTCCAATGGAATTCTTTAAACTTGAATACTCCTTAAAACTGTGTTCTAAAGCTACTGTTGATCAATAAATTCAATTCTATTTGTTATTTGTTGCATAAGAAATTTTTCTTGTTTTAAAACAAATTTCAGTATTTAGAGCAATTAAACTTTTATCTAGGAACTTTATAAATCTTGTAGATTTAAAGCTAGATAGTGAGTACACAAGAAGCTCATGCTATGAAGAGAGTGCCATATACGCTTTTTGATATGTGTATCGATATTTATTTTCTCCTTTAAAAATAAATGTTATTAAATTTGAGAGATGGAAAAGAAATGACAATAATGAGATTTGTGGACCTCAGGCAGCTCCGTGAAAAAAACTTATTTTTTTGCTATCATGTTGCAGGTTGGCTCAATAAATCATGTTGGAGACAAATTGAGCTATATTCCAGATACCCTTTCACCTTTCACTCACTACTATTATTTGTCTTCTGTCAGATTTCAAAATAGTTTAAAGATCTTGTTGTCTTAGAATGATAAATCTTCTTTTAATGCTTTTAATCATTTAAAATAGCAGATATAAATTATTTTCAGAGTTACTTTATCTGGAGGTGATAAGGAGCCTGTGCTAATTCAAAATAATTGAGTTCTTTATTTCTTGCATTTGGTGGCTGATGCACCATAATGGGAAATAGTTTGTTAATTTGTGGATAACTGACTGACCTCAGATTTCAATGACAATTGCTTATCAGCACCATCCATTACCTGCTAAATTATGTATGAATATATATATCTGTCATAAAGAGATATTCCAATTTCTTATCTACAGATGTATTTTAAAATATGGCGCTACCATGGACTACAAGAAAATATTTTGCTTTTGTACAAGACAGACATTTGGGTGGTATTTTTCTGTGCTTATTTCAGTACTCTGTAAGAAACTTCAGGCACTTCTACTGCTGCTTCTACTTGAAGTGAAGAATATTCTTACTTTTACAGCACAGGAATAGTTATTGCTCAGGAGGGAGGAAAATATGGAGCATAAACAAATTGCATATACTTATGAGCAGTGTCAGTTTATGAGAAAAATTCTAGGCACATTTGTTTCTCTGACTCAGAATCAAAAATCAGAGAATGGTACGAAAACAGGAATACAATTTGTAATTTGCTCTGTGGTTGGGATTTTCTTCAGGAAAGGTTTTAGCCATGTGCCTGAGTTTAGACAAAATGACCAGCTCTAAGTGTTCAAATTTGCTTTTTTTTTTTTTCCACTTGTGGAAATACTGCCCCAAAGTGGAATTCTTTCCTTAGCCAAAACCTTAGAGTTAAGTCCTGAGGGTATGTCCAACTTTTGTCTGATATTGGATGACCTCAATTCCTCTTTAACAGCAGAATGTGGATTGAGAAAGATTGAGAATGCTTGTTGCCTTAGAGGATCTTCCAGCAACTTGTGATACTGTGAATATCCACTGCCCTATAAAAGTTCAGCTGGTTGCATCTCTTTTGGCTCTCTGCCCAGCTTACCTAGTTCTTGCCTAGTCCTCTCATCGCTCTTGCCTGTTACTGCCATCTTCAAGCCTAGGAAGGAGAATGGACTGGTGGTGATGTAGGTACTGGTTTTAACAGTAATTGACTATCAATTTAAGATAGTAAGTAAACTCTCCAGTTAGAGTTAGCCAGTGAGATAGGACAGATAGTTTTAGCTTCTTCCTGGTTTCCTTTCGTAGTGATGTAGGAGAGTAAGCAGAATATTAATATTGTACGTGGCCTGTGTTGTGATTGGAGAAGTTGATCAGCGCAAAAGAAAACATGGGAAAATAGATAGGTCTAGCATGATCAAAAAGAATGAGATTTACACAGGAAGTAACATACTGCAACACTGCAGGGACTTCTTCTAAATAAAATACCATGCCAAAAGAGAAAGTAGCAAAGCCATCAAGTCAGAGAGATAACAGGAGCAGTTCTATAAACACCAGGTTCAATCTATTACAGCATTTGAAAACATGACAGTACTGGATGTGAGTAGTTTTTCTACTTTAAATTATCAAAACTTAATAAAAGTAGAGTAGGAAATGCGTATTTGTGTGTGCAACAGCATATTATCCAGGATGTGTGAAAACTGACACCCATTGATTCTGTTAAAGCTATTTTTATTTCATGACTTCACTGCATTGAAAAAGCACAACAGAGAGAACAAACTTCTCTGAGTAAGAGAATAAGGAAAAACGTCATAGATATAAAAGTTAGAAAAATGTAGAATGCATAAGAATGCATGTGCAGCTGTGTGATAGTCTGTCTATTCTAGTACCCCGTTGTCAGTAGAGGCTGAATGTGAACGCTAGGGAAAGAATATAGCAAATGGACAAACAAACAGTGCTATTTCTCTCTTTACCTCCAACAATTTGCAGGAACTTTTTGGGAGGAAGGATTTCTTGATCCAAAAGTGTTTGATGTGCCATTGCTTAGGTATATTGGAGGAAATTTTATGAAAGATTTCTTACACATAATAAAAAGAAGAATATGAATACAAAAGAAAGCTTCGTGAATTTAAAAGCCACAGTTCTGTTTGTCCATGTAAATATTCTTGTAGATTGAGTATAAGTCTGCTTCTGGATGGTTTCTCTGTAATTCTGGTAGGGAGGCTCTGTATCCCAAGGCCTTTCTGTTGAAAGCCAATCTTTCTGTGAATGATTGGAAGCTAATTCAATCCATATAAATGAATTCTGAGTGGAGGCCAGAGGTTGTTATGAAGCTGACTTATGCATGTACACAAACCATAAATACAGCATTTTGTCAAGATGTATTCGTATTTGTTGGTGCTATTGTTTTTTGGTATCTCAGCCAGCATGATGTATAACAGTGACACCTCGATAGCAAAGTATGCATCCAAATGGCTGGATTAGTTCTTCCCACATCAGCATTAGAAATACATTGCTGTTGGAATCAGTGCCCCTGGGTGCAAAGAAACATGCAGCCAAAACAGATGGTTTTAGACTGATTGGGAGGAATCACTGGGGTAAATGCCACTTCTGTGACTTTGATCTGGGTTATATACAGACACAAAGCTTTAAATCTTAAATGGAGAAATAGCTAAACCAGTGTTCTAGAGAAAATGAAAGTTTAAATTTACAAGTCATGGTTTATTACTATACAGTGGGTGAATTATAGGCTTGCTAAAAACCACTTGTTTTGAAAGGATGTGATACTTTCCCTCTTAAACTCTCTTAGATATCTATATTGCTAAGGTAAAAATCTTTTCCAAAATGTCTGTTTTACGTACATTGAGTGTTGCGGTTTCAGTGCTGTGTTTTAAACAAGTACAAGTAATAGAGTCTAATACCACTACATGCAAAAGCATACAACAGATCAGTACTGTGAGTCTAAATTGTATTGTTTGCCTGCATAGTTGTTAGAATTCCCAGATGAGTTGAGTACTCGAGTTGCTTATTCCACTAAGAAAATTCCTAGCTAAGACCAATCTAGTACCAGCTATGAAAATACAGTTGAAAAAAATGCATGTGGATTTAAATACTTCTGTTTCCTGTTCCCTTTTACCCTTTAAGAAAAAATGTTTAGAAGCATTTTTTATTATCTCTGGGAACTATCGTCAGCAATGAAGAGAGGGAACAAGTAGTTTCTGCATTTGGTTCTGCAGATCTGTTGCTCTTTTACAATAGTCAGCAGTACTATGTTGCAGGGCAGCACACTTCAGTATATGAAACTTTGAGCACCCTAGGTCGTCATCTTCACGCAAGAGTAGACATAAAAAAGTTCTGCAAAAAGAATTGTTCTAGGGCAGATGGGTGCTGGATCTGGATGAAACTCGGCTCTGGATGCTCTCAGTTTGTGAGTAGCACACTGGGATCTACCATAAGTCACTTCCTGGGCTGCTCCAGCCCTGATGCTTGAAATCTGTTTTATGCTTCCTTTTCCTCATCATTTCCCAGCTTTTTTCTTACATGTAGGATGCCGCTAAGAAAGAGTTGTTCCTGAATCCTAAGAAGTTAATCTCAGGACCCCATTCCAAGGTGTGCCTGTCTCCAGTGCTGGGAGTACCACACTGTGACAATACTCCCCTCCAAATAAGAGACTGTATAGAGCTACACGGGGCTGAAGACACATTGACTTCCCTAATACTTCTCATCCAATGCTGACATATATTATTTTTTAATTTTGTTTTTAATAAAAGAAATTACAGGTTTTTCCTTTTAAAATTGCTGTTAGAGTTTCAGATATACCAGCAAAGAGCACCATAGAAGATGGTTGCATGCTAGTAAAGAAATGCAAATGTGGCCTAAGAGCTGTTGAAACCTGTAATGCAACCTGTCAGTAAGAAAATACAGTGTGATTTTTGAGCACCCTGAGTGTGTGTAGGCAAACATGCATGTCATGTATATGCATTCAGGGACTTAGAGCATGGCATCTTTCATTGAAATTAAAAAGAAAAATAGTATCAAATAAAATGTGTACTGCAGATACCCATAAAGCACTAGGTGGCAGACTTGCTATACTTAGAGAAAAATTAAACTCAAGAACATTCCAAGGAGAGTATTTTAGAAGATAAATAGCAAGTAGCAATTTTAATAAAACTGTTAGTGGAGATTTTCCAGATATTTAAAAATTATATTGAAACTTAAAGGGTATAAACAATAAATTTTAGCTATGAAAAACTTGTTTATTTTAGTGGAGTTGTGAGATGTATAGCAGCAGTTAGATGCTTTGCTACTGATTTGTAGAATTCATGTTTTCTTTTGGGACAACATTAATTTAAACTAAATACATATTGAAGCTGTAAAACTCTCATGCTTGACTTAAAATAACGAGTTCCACCAATTGTATCTAACACTGATTGACTTTGATACAGACTGAAGCAATGTTTAGTATTTATCAATACAGTAACAATAATGACTCACATACTCTTTTGAATATATGGGCTTATACAAATAAAATCTATTTAAAAAGAAATCTTCTTAGTATTTAAAGAGTCTGGTGGAACAGATTATAGTTTAAATCAGACAATTCTAGGATGGTTTGAGACAAGATTAGCCTCAACAAACCTACCAACTTAGAACACATAAAGAGCAACAGACAAATGGAGTCTTTGCCCTGAGCTAAAATAACCACACAAACCAACTGTCGCCTTACAGAGAATTAAAACAATAACCACACCAAGAATCTGAAACTCCTAATAAAGTATTATGGTCTCACCCCAGGCTCTGCGTACTCATTTACCAAATGCTAGGTTGGCTTTGCGGCTTTGTTGGGCAGGCTAAAGAAACAGTTTTGCTGCCAATCATTTTCAGACTTTGCTGGAATTTGGACAGTATTTCCTTCTGTGTATTTACTTTTTTTTAATATTGGGGATTTTCTTTGTTTGAAAAAATAATTTTAATTTTTTAATTATTTGCTTTCTCTGATAGCTTTTGCTGATGTATCACTGACTTTACTAACTGGCGTCCCCTTACTGATACTATTTAATAACTTTTGCCAAAGTAGACAAAGTCGTTGTAGTGCCTATTTATTTAGGTATGCCACCCCTAAGTCAAAAGAAGATGCCACTACCCTGGATAAACAACATATACATTGGAGATACTAAATATACATTGTAATGTATGCAGATAAAAGTGTGAACTAGCCTTTATCACTTGATAGGCTGCTCCACAGGTTGCAGAATTATTTTTTATATTGTTTATATATGTCTTGCAAACATAGTATGTAGTATTACAGTAAAATATCAATTGCTATAAATTTACCTTTTACATAAAAATTTAAAGCAGTATGAATTGTGATTATTTATGGAACTCTAAGTTTTGAAAATCTGAATGAGGCAAGAGTGAGAGAGACTCGATGGCTTGGAAAACTCATTCAGAAGAAATACCTTGCTTTGTATGGGACTGTAGCCCATATGCGAAGCAGTTTTTTAATGTGGAGGAAACTGATGCAAATATCTACATATGTACAATTATTTTGTCTGTTTGTTGAGCTGGGTTTCATAGGGTTGAATACTTTCTGAATCTTTTTGCTTTATATACGATATGCTGTTGTCTCTGTTTCCCTAACATGTCTACAAAGACAGAAGCTGTCACTCCTCAAACACCCGGGAGACCTTAGAGCTCCCCAAGACTGGAGTTGCAAGAAGCAAATGCCATAGTAAAGGATCCATCAGTGTCCCTTTACTTTCCCTTCTGACAGTGAAGGGAAAACCTTTGTGGTGGTTTTACACTTGCATTGCTTCCTGTGCTGACTTGCCAGGGAAAAGAGAATTCTTGATCAATGGAACTTCAAGGAACAATCTGTTCTGAAACCTTGAACCAATTGAAACAAGAAAAAAAACCCACTCTGACTTCAGTAAGTGGCTTTTGGCTTGTGAGAGAATCTGTGTTGATTCCTTTGACTGGGAGTTCTTGGAGGAACTTAGGTATTCCGTGTCAGCTGGGGTACTGTTCTCTGTTGGCAAGTATGAAGCACTTGAGGATAGTTAGCCTCTTCCATTATTACAGGCTGAACAACTAATGCAGCTGGCTAGTTATCGTAAGGTATGCTCTTCAGTTATCTTGGGTCCTGAACCACCTCATCCTAGCCCACATATTTGTAAAAGTCAAGACAGCAGTTTCAGATTTAGAATTAGTGTTGTGATGCCCTTGCAGACTATTTGAATGAAGGGCTCTGTAGGATAGCTTAAATAAATCGAGGGTCATTTCTATCTCAAGATGATGACAAGACCTTAGGTTAGATAAGCTTTAATGAATCTTGTATTAGGTAAAATGTGGACATTGTCGCATCGTCAAGTTCAAGTCAAGCTTTCTGACTGGCTAACTCAGCTCAATTTCAGCATACTGTAAAGGCCTATGGGTCCTTTATATTAATTTATTGTCACTTTTCTTAGCTTGAATTGTGAATATTGCTTTAAAACACATTCCAGAAATATAACCCATTGACAGCAAAGTGTAATTTGCTAGTCACTTGATATCAAGTGTAATGCTAACATGAAATAGAAGAGCAAACTGTGAGAGGTCAAAAAGCAGCAGTATATGTTAGCAAAATAGATACAGTAGCAAACAAGACATTAAAGTTGAAAAATGTATCTGTCAAGGAATATCAAGATATATTGGTAGAGAAGTAATATATCTGTATTTGATTTGTCTTTTTATGTTACGGGTAAATAAATATGCTTTACTGTGTTACCCCCTTAAGGAAATTCCAAGGTCATCAGAATAATTTTGGGAAAATGACAAGCTATGCAAAATGTGGAAAGAAAAATCTTAAAAAGGCAAAAATCTAACATTTTTTTCATCAGTAGAATAAGAATCTTCGAATTCTACTCTTGTTGAGTAGAAATAGGTTCCGCAGGCTAGGAGATTTTCAAGTGTTAAAGGCTTTCATGGCACTAGGAATGGCTAATGCAAGAGAGGTGGTGAGACACTGGCACAGGTTGCCCGGGGAAGCTGTGCCTGCCCCATCCCTGGCAGTGTTCAAGGCCATGTTGGACAGGGCTTGGAGCAACCTGCTGTAGTGAATAAAGAGATGTCATTATTAGAATGAACAGTAGACTAAATGGTGGAAAGAGAAAAATGAAATTCATCTAGGAAAGATGATGTACAACTGCATCATGTAAATATGTCACCTACTTCATGTTCATTGGCAAGGATTGCCTACCGCAGTATACGGTCCGTGAAGGTCAGGTATAGGTGATAGGAACAATCAGTGCTTTTCAGATACCAAGAACAAACAGACTGCCAGTATTTGCTATAGTTTGCTGTTCCTTTACATGATAATTCACTTGCTAGAAAAGCTGTGTCAGAACGTTTGTGCCTGATATCTATCAAAAAGTAGTGGAATCTATCAGTTGTTCTGTATTAAGCTCATCATCTGAAAAACCCCAACCAACCAACCAACCAAAAAGAACAATGAAAGAGGAAGAGGTTTATTTTGTTTGTGCACTTCAGTTACTGGTACTTTCTTTCCATGGCCAAAAAAAGTCATGAATTAATGAAAGCACAGCTGTATCTAGTTCCTGGTTTATAAAAAAAATAGTGCTAGGGAAACAGAATATTTCTTTTAATGTCTGGCAGCTGTTTGAGGTGGAAATTGAGTTTTCCAAGTCACTTTCAGAAAGCAGTCAGTGAGCCCTGCTGTGGTGGCCAATGTTCTCTCTCTCAGGCAAAGAATAAATCTCCTCTGAAGAGTGGGTGACTGTGTTGAGTTGAGAAAAACAGCCTTTTGGGCTCCATTTTTCCTTTCTCTGTTCTTTCCATTTGCTTAGTTTAACCAGACAGTTTATTTTACGTGCTTAACTGCCAGCCCTACAAGTTACATTTGTAGGAAGTGGAGAAGAGAATCTGGGTTTATTTTTTCTCAAGTTTGTCACTCTGTACTTTATACTAAGGGTTGAAGTATTGCCTCCTATCTGTTTTAAAGGCTTTATAGTCTGGATTAGGCATTATTACAGATATGCAGTCTCATTTGTGAATGTTTGGAATGATAATATTCCATCAGTGGTTGTTGCTGAATTGGCACTCAATTCTTAGCATGAGCAAAAACAGTGAGAAAGTTATTTAAATCAATAGATTTTACTTAAATATACCCAATGGTGTTTTAAATTAAAAGGTGCTTGTGTTACATCTTCTTTATAGAATTGTAATGCAAAAGTGTTTCTCTGTCCATTGTGCAAGTATGACAATTTAGCATATTATATCTTTTACAATACAAGTACCTGTTGCAGTTCATGACTTTGAGATAGAGGAGACTGCACAGCAAGGTATATGACATGCATCATTTCTGTATAGTATGAAGTGCATTTTTGCAGAAAGAGTTCTGGATTTGTTTGCTATTAGAGGTTTTGGTTCTCAGAACTAACATGTTAAAATTGTTTGAGAAACAGCAAAGAATATCAGCAAAGTTGAAACATCTCAACTTCAATTTACATTGTGTATTTTGTACAAATCGTGCAGAGTCAAGCAACCTGGGGTAAGTTCTGACATTTGGACTGTAGATTTAAGGTTCCTTAAGCAAAGTTCAACTAAATAATGAGAAAAAGGAAAGAAGAGAATTTTGAAAATGTTGAGATATTACAGGAGCACCTACTTATCTTTGTATATTTATAGCCAATTTAGGAAGTGCACGTTCTGTCTCCTTGTAAGGCTGAATCAGCTAGAGGTGGCTTCTGTGGCC
>JANEMJ010054235.1:3852-17763 GCA_024361745.1 Cacatua alba | reverse complement strand
GCTCCATCCCTGGCAGTGTTCAAGACCAGGCTGGACAGAGCCTTGGGTTATATGGTTTAGTGTGAGGTGTCCCTGCCTATGGCAGGGGGGTTGGAACTAGATGATCTTAAAGTCCTTTCCAACCCTAACTATTCTATGATTCCGTGATTCTGTGTATTCCCAGATCATGATGGATACACACTGGGTGGTGGAACTATGCTTCTAGCAGCAATCTAAATTCTGTCAGTGCCTTTGGAGTGTTTGACTTGGAACTCCAGTGTTCTTAGTTTTGTTGTTCCATTTGCATTTTCAGAATAAAGAATGAGCAGTGTGTGCCATGTTATACTCTTAGGCTACATGCCCTGCCCCTTCCTCCACTTCTGCTGGGAGCTGTTAAGGGAAAAGATTCTGGCTTTCCTTTTTCCCTGGCATATTTTCAACCATCTATTATTAATTTAGGTCCCAAATATGATTTAATTTAAGAATTTAAGAATTTCCTAATTTTCTAAGAAATTTAGGAAAACAGCTTTTGTAAGGTGCCTCAGTACTGTTATGATAAATGTCTTAAGAAAAAAATGATAATAATGAGATTATTAAGAAACAAATACTACTGTTATTTCAGAGCCCAAAGAAATTATGTTATGATCTTTAGCTTTTCTTGTTATCACCATTAAGGATTTTTTTTTAATGTAAGTTTGATGATGTTGCATAAATGAAGATGCAAAAGCAGCCTTAACATTTCTGTGAAGATTTATTAAGTGAGGGAGAGGAAATTTCTTTTAAAAAAGTTATAAAAGATGGTTACTGAATTCTAAGCTATGCTGAAATTATTATTTTGGATGCAAAAAAGGGGGAGGTAAAGGGAAGAAGAGATTCTGTTCATTACAAACTTTTTCTTTAAATTTAAACTCATCCGCCCTAGTAAAGAGCTGTTTTGGTTTGTATTAACAATGTACCTGCATGACTTAATTTTTTTCTTTTTTTGAATTATTTTCTCACTGTATGCAATCTGTCGATTTGAAGACCCTGTCATGTTCATACAACAAATCCCATCTGATTTACTTGGCTAGTCTTAAAATTGATCACAGACTCTGTTTACATATGCTTTTAATATTGTAACTTAGGACTACTTAATTAGTTGATTTTGCATGCAGTTAACATGAATATTAATTTAACTAAAACAGTTCATTTGCTTATACTGTTAGTTATACTGTTAGTGAGAGATAGAGTATTAATTTGCTGGAAGAATAATGGGCTCTTTATAAGCAGTATCTAGAGTCTTTGATAAAGTGCTTTTAGTTTTGCCATAGTACTGTTCATTACATTATGCTTGCATATACTTAGAAATTAGTGCTATTTATGTATTTTTTCCTTTTCCTATCTTTCTGTGCTGGTAGAATGTAGAGTTAGTATTTTTCAAAAGAAAAGTAGTTGTTGACTTGCTTGATACTAAAGAACAAACTGATAAAAAGCAGGTATCAGAGTACAGAGTATACTTTTTTGTTCTGTCATACTTTTTTCTATAGTGTTGAATTTTCTTTTCTGAAAATGGGGAGAGAAATAGGCACTTCATCCATTCCCTCTCTTTTTTTTAATCTGACCCACCAAGTTGTTGTTAGAGGTGAAGACACAAACCAAAAGGCTTTGCATAGAAAGCCTTTGGCAATGTACTTAGTTCAATGTGTGGTCTTTGTGTCCTGCTTAAGATAGGGGTGTGTGTATGCCTCCCCAGGGCTGCCTTTTGCAAAAGGACAGTTAGCCTGAGCTCAAAATGACAACATGGAGTGTCTTAGGGAAGTGGAGTATGGAAATTAACAATATAGATAAGCATGTACGTATGAAAGTTGGATCCCTGCCTTGTTGTCTCTGTCCCTGAAATTAATAAAACGCAAGAAGAAAATTCCTGTAGAGAGACAAAAATTGCCATTTGCAGGAAACTCGTGCCTAGTACTTTTGAAGGTCAGGCTATTTATTTAAAACTCAGTATGAATTTTAGGTCTAACTTTGGCTAAGTCTGAGGGTGGTTTTTCCTTTTGTTACGGTTTCTGAAGTGTGGTTCCTGGTAGTATAGTTTCTGAGAAGTTACAAACTGAGGGACTGGAATGACCATAATTGTTTTTCTTTTTATTTCTCAACTTGGCTCCCTCAGCTTATTGTTTTAATTTTTTTCTCTTCCTGTTTTTCATATGTAAATGCATACTATATATCTTTCTCTGCATCTTAATTTGCTTGATGCATGTGAGGAGAATAAAAAATTAGTATTTCGCTCTTTTTTTCCAATTTACCCAACTGCTTCACTCTTTGAAGGTGTTTCCCTTACTGTTTTTATAGGTATCCTACTGGTAAATGTTTCTAAGCAACCATTATGGCTGATTGAATAAAAGCTGAACTTATTAAAAAGTCCCTGAATATTTATATGCTATTCTGTAACGGCAGTATTGGCTAAATAATGTATGTATTTAAGAACTTCTTAAATGTAGAAGAATCAGTCAAAGGCTATTGGGTAAATAAGATATTTTGAATTTTTTATGAACTTTTAAACTAAAACAAGGTGAAACATATTGTAATGTTGAGTGTTCAAATGGATCAATGACTGGAGATTCATTTAAAGCTCAGCTTTTTGTGGTTTTTCCTAGCTTGTGCCTTTAGAGCACAAGCTAGCTTTTTTGTCCATGTTATGAAATTATCCAGAATCAACAGGCATCATCTAAACAACCAACATCAGCCTCTGTAGAATGTGAGCTAGGTAGGTTTTTTGCCCTACAGCTTCACCTTCAGTGATGCAGGATTGTCTGTGAAATGGTATTGTCTATACAGAAGTATAGCTGTGGGATAAGAGAAGCAGAGCTGCTTTGTAATTGACACTGTAAAGCGTAGAATGACATTGTTCTGCGTGTGGCTGACTGAAGAGAAGAAGGCTTTCCCACCCAGCATCTCTGGTGTAGAATTTTGGAGGCTCACGGAGTTGCGTGTCGAGGACTAGTAGAATTCTCCTATCTGTTTCATGAAATTGTTGTGCTGCAGTCATCTCTTCATGGTACTAATGACTTCATGTTTCTGAGCTGCAGTCTAGCTAAAGATCTAGAGTTACGCTTTGCCAGGTTGTTGATAGCTGTTGGTAGGTATATGCTTTACAGACAGCCCGTCTTCTATCTCTGGAGGATGAATGGTATCTTAATCACAGACATGATACTGTATACTAACTAACTGGTGTTGATCTCAGAACTGGATATGATGATGAGCTGGAGAGACCTGTCATTAGAAATGCGACTTCAGCCATGACAATCTTATATATCAACATCAGGAAAAAGCCTGAAGCAGGTCAGGTGAAAGGTATTTCTCTGTAGAATTCGGGCTGGTGAGAAGGAATGTGTCACAGGTGAAAGGCATATCTTTTTTTCAGGTGCTCAGACTGACCAGGCTAGGTACCTGACTGAATCTGGCCCATGGTTTCTGGCAATTGCGGAAACATTTGGCTTTAGACATGTGAGCTTTCAAAATGATATTTTGAGTTAAATTTTCCTTTATGACATTTGGCTCATTTGGAAACAAAGACTGAGATCTCTTAAAAGGAGGCATAAATGGGAAAATGAGATCATTAATTGTTGAAGCTGGTACCGTAACAAATTGACTAGAAATGTGGATTCAGAGAAATTGATGTACTTTATCCTTCCAAAATAAATGAATTCTCCATCTGCTTCAGCTTCTCAACTATAATGAGGACGTTGGGCTGACTCTGCTATTGGTTTTTCTGTCTTCCTGAACTATTTTGGAAAGTTTAAACATTTCTCGTATGATTAAATACACTTTCAATAAATCAATCTCATAATAATTGTTGTTCAGGAGAGTTCATTATTCAGTTTAGTCTTTTAAATTACTGTTCTTCTTTAAAGGATTCTTCTGACGTAATGGCTTCTGCTAAATCCATTTGCCATGCTCTGGCTTGTAATTACTTTAGATTTGAAGAATAAAATGAATGGCTTTATTATTAATCAGTAGCAAATTTGTCTTACTGTTTTTAACCTTAGAGTGGCCTTCGCTCATGAAATAGTTTTAATGGTCTAGATAGCAAAACACTTCATACCTCTCTTTCAACAGAGATTGGTGAAAGCAATCAGATAGTTTTGTGTTTTTCCCTCTTCTACCACTCTTCTCTCCATCAAAAGTTTGTCATGGTGACTGTCATCCTGTGTTTGCTGTTGTATGCTGTCAGCTGCTGGCCCTCTGAAAGGCTAGTTTTGCTACCTGCTTTTAGAGTGTAATTTTTTTCAGATTGGGCTGGCCTTTATTTTTGCAGTATGCTGTGGAAAGTACATTGCACTTAAACATAACATTAATTTAACATTGGCTATTACACCGGTAATTGGTCTATTTGAACTATGTCACTGTTCGTGCATGTTGAAAACTTTAAACTATTTATTCCTTTCTATTGCTACGGGGTTTCATAGTTTTTATTGACAATGCTTTTGTTGCCAGATGAGTTACAAGTCTATGCTGTGACTTCTAGTAGCAGAATGCCATCCTGAACTGAAGTTTTACAGCAGCTGAGGCTGGACAGATAACTATCCTATGTGAATCTTCTCCATTTGGCATCAGTTCTTTGTCTGTAGTCTCTTGTAAGGTAGTTCAAACCCACCCTTAATTTTATACTACCAACCAAATGCAAATGCATAAAAAAGTATTTCCAGCTTTGCTAAACTTTGTAGGATCTAGTGGATGTTACATTAATATCTTATTTTCAGAGACTGCTTAGAAAATGAAAGTGGGTAGCTTGTAGAGCTATAGACATTCAATAAATCTCAGCTTTTAATTTCTTTAGGGATTCATTGCTATAACAGCACTGTGTTGGTTTTGCTTCCTCTATCAATTGTGGTGTTTAACCAGGGCTAAGAATTTTTCAAATAATGCTTAGGAATTGGAGAAAACATCCAAAGAGGAATGAATAGCATCCTTGAAGTCTTAATTCCATGGCTCTCTAGGAGGTCATTAAAAATGTAAGTGTAAGACTGGATGGAATTTATCCAGATACAACATCATCATAAAAGACTTCCACCTGTACCTTTATTCTTAGTTCTATGTGCATTACACCTCCCTTCTCTAGATTCAGGAATTGTAGTTTTTCATTTCACATCTACATTTTTCAGTTCACGTACTAATATGTTTATTTAAATGCATTTTTAATTGTGAAAAAGCTAAGTTTTTATTGATGGCACTTTATTATGGTCACTTTCATCAAGTATGTGTCAAGAGCTTTATGTACAGGCTAGCCCCTTCTTGGGACAAAAAATACCCCGGGGTTGTAGCACAGGGAGTACAGTTGTAGTAATAAAGATTATGTTGCTGATAAGTTCCCCTCAAGGCCCCATGATGGTAATACCCCTATATTTTGTCTTTAAAGAAAACTGCTGAGAGGCAATAATTTTTTTTTTGTATGTGTCCCATTTTCATTAATGCATGGTAATTGATGGAGTTGCAGTGACTTGTAACAGTAATGAGTTCTAAACATAAGAATGCACTCCTTTCTAATAAGTGAGCACTGCTGGGGTTTAAAAGCGTACTAAATCAGTTGCTTTAGTATGAATTTATTAGTTTTTTTCAGCATTAGCTTTAATAGTAGTTATTTACATAAGCGTACATCCCATTAACCGCCATCAGGGCTGGAAAACATGCTGAACTGTTCATATTTTCATATAATTATTGAACATAATGGTTTCATTTGCATTTCTAAACAGTGATGTTTCTGTCAGGCTTGGAAATAGTGTCTTTACGCAGTCCCTATTTCACATCCACTTATTTGACATCGTTAAATTTTATGCTAATGTGCTTCCCTAGAATGTCATCAGTAGGACAGATGCTTGCACTTTAATATACAAATCAGAGATGCTTTTCCCTCCCCCACTCCTCTGAACTGCAAAAGAAATAAAAAAGCATATCTGCACTTTTTAGATATAGTTTCTTTCATTCTAAAGAATCTGTAAGAAATGAAACTTGGCTTTCACCCCTACTCGTTGCTTCCAAATGTTGTAACAGACACCTTCTTTATGAAGGGTGGGGGACTATCCTCGGCATGGAATAGGAGGTGTCTTCTAAAATTCAAGGTAATTATGTGTTAAAATAAAGATTGTAACCTTGAGTTTGCCTCATGTATGAGGTATGGTGCCTTATATAGCAAGTTGCAGATTTAGTCGGTGGTCTATGGGCTGGCTTTCCTGGCAGCGTATCATTGCTGTGGAGAAGGCTCAGGAAGGGAGCTGAAACTCCCTTAAGATGCTAGACTCAGTGCTTGTCAGCAGAAGTGTATTTGGAATTGTACATTGTCAGGTTTTTAGTTTTACATTTAAAATAGAATTTTTTTTTGTTTTGTAGTTCTGCAAGCAGAGGTATGTGAGCCCTTGCTAAGTGGGGGTGGTGGCTGTTGTGTGATCAGTGTTGCTTTGATTCTTTATATGTATGTAAGAGCTTTGATACTTGTACTGAAGTTAACAGTGGAAGCAGAGCATCAAAAACCTGAGAGATAGTGCCAGTAATTGCAGTTTCAAATGTGGAAATAACAAAATTTTACTTATTTGTAAAATCAGCACCTCCACTAAAACCACACTGCTTTTCTTCCATTTCAAAATGAGTATGTCACATCTTGTTCTGTATGAACTTTATCTTAGAATGACTTGCTTACAGTTGTAAGCAGAGTGCCAAAGGTAGAGCAGAGGGGTGCAATCTGCGGTATACAGTGGTGGTCACAGGAACAAGTAAATATCAAGGCATATAATGTGTTGTTTACTAGCCACACATCAGCCATGTGAATGAGCATGGAAGACCAGAGAATCTCCAGCTCAGTTCTATGCTTTTACTGACTTAACATATGTGGCACAGGACAACTGCTGTCTTATCTCCAACTTGCCTATTTAAAAATCTGGGGTACTGCTTGCTGGCCTTTGTGTGACATGAAAGGTTAAATGTATATGCTTTGCTTAGTTATGGCATTTCAGACACCCTCAGCCTCGAGCATTGCAAACATGTTCTATCTCTGAAAGTCTTAAATAAAACCAAAAATGTTAGGGTCAAGCAAAAGGCTGAAAGAAGTACGTCACACAGATTTGTCATTTTCATGTGTTTTATACATAAAAATAAATGTTTAAAAATGCCTCTTTTCTTGGGCATGTCTTTGAAGAAGGTTTGAAGGAGGCACCCAAATGGAAAAGGGTACTTGGACTGAAATGAAAAGGCATATTTTATGCATAAAGGGCCATGTGAGCAAACTGGAGATATACTCTGATGGGTTCTGGGCTTATGGTGTCTTTAATTATAGATGATTAACAATTTGCTGGTTGCTTTGCAGACAAGTATAGAGACAAAAATCCCTGCTGGGAAATGCTTGCAGTCTAAGACCTCATTCTGGTGGTGTGTGTAGAGCTATATTTTAAGTCATGAGGAGTAGCAATATTAAAACAACAACAAAAAAATTGCTTTCGTTATCTCGGAGGGAACCATTGGCTTTTTAAAGTATTTCTGTTATAGTTTTGAGGTTACAACTGTGCATGCAATCGCTTTATAGGAAACAATTTGGAGCAAGGTGCTTTTTAGTAAACCTTTTACTCAGGATTAAAATAGGATGCCCCAAAGTGGGGTAGCAATTACTGATAGTGCTAATTTCAGCTGTGGAGGACTGGGAAATTTAAAGAGCACCTCTGGCATGCAGATCAGACTGTTGTACTGTGGAGATTCTGAGCTGACCTCTTGTCAACTTTTCATCTGAATCCTGAAAAGAAGGCTCTAGGTAATCAGCAAGTGTCCTTATTTTAATATGCAGCCACAAAAGGGTAAAGTATGGTGATTTTTAACATCGGAAGATTAACATTTTACCTTTAAATAAAATATGATTAACTGGTACAGAATTAAAAGTAATAGAACTGAAATATTCAAACTATGACTCTGCGGTGTCAGATTATGCATCAAGTGTGACAGTTTAAGTACTGAAGTGATTTAAAAATGAGCCAGCTGAAGGATGTATATCCCAAATATCAAGAACAAAATGGAATAAAACAATCATGTCTATCAAAACTTTCTCAAAGTATCCAGGCAGAAAGAACCAGGAAATCAAAAAGTAGCATTGTTTACAGTGGCTTCATCTTGCCTGGTGCCAGTGCAGGTGCAGCAGGGGAGTAGTCATCATGCTGTGATGGCATCCTAAACTATGATTTTAAGCCTGCCAGATAATGATTATGTTTATATTTAGTTGCCAGGCCAAATGTATTGCTTGTGGATTCATCAACCTCTAGCAAAGGTTCAAATATGATTGATATAGCAATGTGTCTTTTCTTTCAGCAGTTTGGAGTCAGCCAGTCTTCTTATTATCCCTCTACAGTTTCATTTCTGGTAGATTGGCACGTTTTGATACATGAATCCACATATTTACTATCTGAACTACTTAGTGTTACATTTTGGAAATCTGAAAATGCCATTGTGAAAGGTTTGTCATTTAATTTCTGCATATTTTAAGTCCTTTTTAGTAAAAATGACTTTTTTTTCCCCACCTAGTATTTCTGTAAACTCTGCTTAGAATTTGACAGTGAAGTGGCACCTTGCTGTCTTCTGAAGTCCTGTAAATGAAGTTTTTGAGTGCAATTTGGGCATTTAATAATCCTCTTAAAACATTGTTTTAAGCAGCTTTGTGCACATTAAGCTATGACACCCTGAAATTGTTTATGAAGCATCAAGAGGAGGAGTGGAATATGGCTTATGTTCCAAAATGCAAAAATAAAAGAAGTGGTAAATAAAATGTACTGTAGTCGTAATAATTGGCAGGTTCATCCAGGAACAGGATACTGAAGTAAGAGGGTGTTGCTTTCATGTAGTTTCTTCAGAGAGCAGAACTTCAGTAATTACGTCAAAATGCGAGCAAAGCACTTAACAGCCTTTGTAGTCCATGAACTCTTCCAGTTATGCTGCTCACATGCTTGTGTGGATTTCTTCGCATTTCATTATCTTTAGGGAGGAGTTTTTGGTTGCTATAAATAGTTAGCCACATTGATGAAAGATCCTTAGATGCTTTTCAAGATGTTACTCATCATAGTGCAAAAAGACTCAAGTGAGCACAGCTCAATGTCCAGCTATCACTTCAGGTAACTGGACAAGTTCTGTGAGGCCTTGCTCCTCTGTTTTAATGCAAATAACCATATTTAACTTTCTAATGCTTTAACCTCTTAATAAATCTTATGAATAAAAATTGTCCTATGAATAGAGCAAAATTAAAAATCTGAAATGTTTCTAATTTTCCTCAGAAGTTATGGAAGCAAGTAATTTAAACTTCAGGACAGAGTTTGATTGTGGAAGCGATTGCATGGTATTACCTCTGGTAGTGTCAGGCTAGATCTGGTTACCCTGAAAAACTGCTTGGTTTCCCTAGAAAGCCACCTTGGTACACTTTTAGGTACATATGCTGTAATGTCTGGGAATCTGTGCACAGCCCATGAATCCTAGTTGATTTTAATGAACTGTTTATATTGAACTTCTTATGTTGGTGAGGTCCATGTTGCATATGACACTCCTCTTTCTGGAAACTGCCACAGGTCAGTCCAAAGAATTTAACAACAATATAATTGTATTGTTCTGACTGAACAGTGAATGCATCAGAGATTCTCCTGGCCCACCTGCAGGGGACCGATGCCCATCAGGAGCCTTGTGTCTCTCTCAGACAGTCCTCATAACATATTTCTGTTCGTAAAGCTGTAACTCTGCCTTGGTTCACTTATTATTTCTGTTCACTGTGACATTTTTTTGAAGGGTTGGTGCTTTACAAGATCCTCTAATGTTTTTTTGACACCTTTTAATTTCCAAGCTAGGCACAGTCACAGCTAGCTTAAACATGCTTGTTCTTGTGCCAGCATTTTGCTTAAATAGATCTTCCTTCTATTTAATGTTTACACAGAAGGGATTAGAGCAACAGACATTCCCCATCTCAAAGGGAGAAGAGAGGGCAAGGTGAGAGAAGTTTCTCTTTTTGCTTGGATGCATATTGTATGAATGATGAGAGCTACTTGACTTCTATATTAGAACAGGCTAGAAATCCTGGTGAAGTGATACAAAATTGAAAGGAATTGTATGACTGAAAGGTCAAGGAGCATAGCAAAGTCAGAACAGTAATGTGTACTAATTGGGTTTTGTTTGTTTCTTGCATATGGAAGTTGTCTCAATAAAGTTCATCTTTGCAAAGCTACATAGGAAAACTTCGGGTTGATGCCATGGGAAGTCACCAAAGGTCAAGCGTAAATGCATGTATATGTTACAGTTCTAAAGGTTGGTCCATTTAAGTTACTGAGCACACAAATTGTGGTGTGACTTCAAATGGGCCTCTCAACTTCTACCATAACAAAGGTGTCTTGTCAGTTATTCCTGTTAGGTATCCTGTTCAGTCTTGCTTTATCATTCAGGGAGGATATGGGGCACCACTGCAGGCTTTCTTTTCATAGTTGTTCCAAGGACATCAAGCTGTTGTGAAGGGTTTAAATTTGGAGAGAAAAGGCAGCATGTAGCTGGATCTGCATTAGCTGTGTAGCTACTGTTTCTCAAATCTGTTAATGGTGCTGCCTACAGCAAAATAAGGATTTATTACCCATCAGCATGTTTTTTTGCTTTTAAATACTAATAATAAAGTAGCCAGAAGTCTGGGATCTTGATCTGCAACAGATTTGTATTTCATGTAACACATCTACTGAGTCATATATTTGCTTTTCATATTTTGAGTTTTCTACAGTGTGCACTAGGAAATGAATGTGGCTGAAACCATTCTGAAAGAAAATACAGGAAAATTGGCTATTAATTCAAAGTTGTTAAATGCTGTCCTTGGGTGCTGGACTCAGTCTTTGTCTACATCTGTCCCTTTTGGGGATGATTTGCAACCCTTTTCCATTGGCATGCCTGTTTCTCTTTGTAGACACTGAAATAGATTCTTAGCTAATATTTCATTAAAAACATACGAAAGTTCTGCAATTTATATCTCATTGAAAGAGTCATTATTTGCTGCTGCTGCGTGAAAATAGATGAAGTATGAGTAACTCTTGCATTGCGGGAGCTTTGCTTTATAGTGTACAGTTTTGACATAAAATTATTGCAGGCATGCTGAATCAGTGATATTTTGTTTCTAGTAAATGTTTTGCCCTTGAGAGCAACCCAAAATGTGTTTGTAAGCTGTTATAAAGGGTAGTTAATTCTCTTCTCCTCTTTTTTATAATATTGTATTGCTTAAGGTGTTCTACTTTCTTTTTTTTTTCAGTGTCAAGAATTTTATTTTAATAGGACTTCTGAAATCTGGAGACTTACGGAAGATTAGTACATCTGGCAGAAGTTTGTAAGACTCATGAAGAATATATGAGATTATACATAAAGTTAAACTCTTCTTAACTCTTTGGATATGTTTGCTAGGTAATACGAAACTTTATTCTCTAGGAAAGGGGTATTCTGTTCAGGAAGACAATATGATAGGCATATTCTCTGAATTTTCCTGGAAGATAATTAGTCTAACCATCTTAGAAGTGTATTGCCTAATGTGGATCTATATTTCAGTGCTAGATGTTTGTTTGAAAGGGTTGTGTTGTGTATTTGCTATAGGTTGATTAAGCAAGGTAAATGTGTAAAATGCTATAGTTGTGTCACCTATATTTTGGAACTTATTATCTAGTTTACTAAAGTTGGGTGCTTATCATTGGGGTGAAGAAGTTTTTTAGTCAGAAGAAGTATGGGTGCAGGAGGGCGTACAAGCTTTTAAGACACTTTTTTGAAGCCATGTAATGGCTTTTAATGTAATCTCTTTCAGTGAAGCCTGCAGGAGGAGTTTGGCACAAGACATCCTAGAGTTTCCTTGTGCAGCTGCATGGATGAGGATAAGATGTCCTCTCCTTTGCAGGCAGCAATTATGCTGTTATATCACATGAAGAGAACTAGAGGTGACCTCTTAAGAGTTTCTGCTGTAGACGTTCTGTCAACATTATTTCTCTGGACATACATCCTTAGGACTTTCTGCTATCCCTGTTAAATAGTAAAGATAAGCCATGACCCATTTACTGTCTCTGCTGTCTAAGCTGTGCTGAACTCGTTGGAAAGATGGGTTGGAGCCTCATTTGCTCATTCTTCCCCTTTGCACTTCGTACTGCTTGCCTTGGCCAGCTTGATCCCAGCCATGTCTGTGATGCTGTGCTATGGAGGGACTCAGTCTTTGTCGATGTATTCAGAGAATGCCTTCTGTGCCTCTAATTTGGAGATGTCCAGAAAGCAGTGCAGTAAGCAATCACAGTGCAAATCATGAATGCAGCACATGGAATAATTCTTCTCTATTGAGGAGACTCACCTATAAAGCAATGTGAACACACTCAGTATTACTTTTTTCCTGCTTATTTCCCACTTTCTGTCCATTACGTAGTGTTGAATATGCAAAGAATTGAGAAACTAGTACTAATACGTAGAATAGATGTATGTCCCCTAGAATTTGTCAAAGTTTTTATTCCCTTTAGGATTTGGGTTTTTGCATCTCAGTTTTATCTGAAGCAGAGTTAAGCTTCTAAAGTTTTTCTTCCATCACCAAAGAAGTAGTTCATCACCAAAACTTTTTTTTAAAAGGGCACATGAATTTCATGTGTACAAAGCCAATTTGAGAATCAATTATAATATCAAGACTAGTGCCAAGATAAGTCTATTATAACAGCAGGGTAATTCAATCTAACATTTTCATACATTAAGCTGCACTAGATGCACATTATTAACCCAGAGAGGGTGTTGTCACACTGGAAGATGTTTGTCTGGTTGTTTTCATTGGCCTGACAGAACTGCAGTATGAAAGGTACAGATTTTGGACAGGCTCTGTAATGAACTTGCATACCAAATCATCTGTCAGAACCCTGGTCAGCTGGGAACAGGCTTGCTGACAGACATGAGACTCCTAGTATAACCATGTGGTGCTTTATCTTTTATTTAAAACTCAGTTGGCTTCTTGTTCTGTAAGTTTAATAGAGATGTAGTGTCCATTGCCACAATGTCAGTTCTGCTATAGTTTTATCATGCGGAATGTTGTGTGCTCTACAGTGCTTTCCTTCTGTGAAAAGGATGCAGTAGAAGTCTTGGAAAACTCAGCAATGCTAAACCCCCAAATTTTGATTGAGATTCATTTACAGAAGGAGTTTCCCACAGTTTTTATGGTCTTTAACCAACAATGTTTTGCTGAAATAAACTAATATGCAAAAATTACAACAAAATTTATAGTGGTTAGGCAGTTCTGGTGCAGTGCTAGGAAACTGCTGTTGATTGATTCTAACATTGTATTACGATGCATCTTGAGTAGTCAAAGAAAGGAACTTCTTATAGATTGTATTCTTTGACTTTCAGTTATTTCATAGATATAGGGGGTAGAAAGCTGTAGCCTTTTTGATTATGTAGTGTTAATTCTTGGGCAGCCAATGAAAATCAAATCAAGGCAAGCAACTATTTTTTCATTTAGAGCTGATCAAAATTTTAAGTTTCTATTTTTCAGGGATTGTTGGTACTTCAAAATTCAGTCTTATTTGACTAAAATGTATTTCAAACAAATTCAAAGACTGTGATGCCATGTTTTGGTTTTACGTTCTTTCATGACAGTGAGAGATGCATGTTGTGATCCTGCTATCCTGATAATAGTGCTCTGACATAATGGAAGCGATCTATTTATGTTTGTAAAAAGTGTGTCAGTCTTTCATTGCAATATGCATGGTATATCAATACTGAACGTCAGTCATCCTTTTAGTCTTCCAGCTACTGCCATATCATTATGACATTTTTTATAATGAACAAAACATGACAATTTTTATATGTGGTGATACAAAATCTCAGCAAGCAACTGAACATCTGATGCAAAATGAAAATATCCTCTTTAAAAAAGAGAGGATTTTCCTACGTTTCAGCAGTGTTTTT
>JANEMJ010054229.1:41087-74327 GCA_024361745.1 Cacatua alba | reverse complement strand
CCGCTATCCATATCACTAGCACCCACATGGACAACTATAAGTGGGTAGTAGTCAGTGGGACTCACTAGACCAGGCAGTCTCTCAGCAACATCCCTGATCCGAGCCCCCGGTAGGCAACACACCTCCTTCGAGACTGGGTCAGGCCGACAGATGGGTGCCTCTGTGCCTTTCAAAGCAGAGTCCCCTACTACTATGACCCGTCGCTTTTCATACCAAACTAAGAATTCCAACCAATATATAATACGTTATCCGGCATTTTGCAGTACCAGACAGAAAGGGAAGAATAAAGAAGCAGGGTACGAATTGACAAAGCAATGGCCAAGACTGGAATAAACTGCCCACGGGGGAAGGTTTATTTTCCCCAGACAACAGGAACCAAATATTTCCAGGCATTTCAAGAAAGCCCATGGGTTTAGTTTTTCTCCCTTTGCTTTGAGATATTGACAGAGAGATTTTCAAAAGAGCACAGACAGCAACACATGTCAAGCATTTTAAGAAAAGCTGACCACTCTTTCAGTATCTAGAAACACAAACAGAAATTTGGCAAGAGACATCATTGTGTGCATTAACAAATGAGGAATTACTCGTCTTTTAAAATTCTGTAGCTTTCCCCATCTAGGCTGAAGCAAGCAAGTTAAAACATCACTGTTTCAAGGGACTCTGATACAACACTGGTACAAGACACAGTTGTACTTGCACTGTAAGTGGAAGTACACTTTCTAAGTCTCTCCTAACAGTCTCATTTCCTACCAAAGTTGTTATCTTAGTTAAATACTTTTAAATAGAAAACAACATATATTTAAGGTTTGATTATGCATGACCTTAAATTTGACAACACACTAGCGAGAAAACAGCATTTTGGGTAACAGAATTTACTTTAGAATTATTTCATGCCTAAAATGTAGATATTTACAGTAAAAGCACACACTATATTATTTGACCCCTACCATCTGTCTCTAGCCTTCCATTCTTTTCCTCTGCTGCCTCATCATCAAAACAAGTTGGTATCTCTTTCACCAAGTAGAAGATTCTTTAATTGTAGTGCAAACCCACAAACAGCATTAAAGTTCAAGCCATGTTTGCAAAACTCAAATCTGAATAGGCCAACCTAGCTATTCCTGTGAGAGAATCTTATTTACAGAAAAATACCTTGCTCCTACAAGAAACTTGCTAAAACAAAACAAAACAAAACAAAAAAAAAACAAAAAACCAACAACAAAAAAAAACACCAGGGAAGAAAGAAAGAAGGAAAAAAAGCGTTTCTTACTCCAGGCAAGGCAGCGAGCACATTATATTTCTTTGGAGGATCTTGTTTACCTTTTCTTTCACAAGGAGAAAAGGAGGTTAGTCCCCACCTGAAAACTGAGTACTATAGCAGGCAATATGGATTATAATTTGTCTTCATGCTTTGTCATTAGCAAGGAAAGATTTATTTTTTTCATTTAAAAAACATAAATACAAGACAACTACATCTCCCTTCTCACAAAAGCACCAAAGAGACATTATAAAAATCTCCACATTTAAAACAGCCGCAGCAAGAGCAAGGCAGTCCCTCCCATGGCAGCAAAATCACACAATATGCACTAGTGAACTGGAGCACAGCCCTTCTGGGGATGAATTCGCTAACGCCCAGAAATGGCATTAATGCATCATATTGTAATGCCTGTCACAGCCTTAGGGTCCTAAGATCCCAAATCGTTCATCTGTGCATATAGACAGCTTCCTATCTGCATGCATAAAGTGACACTATGCTATTCTAACAAGATATGATATACATATATATGTACTACAAAATAATTCCATTGAATTATTTATAACACCTTTCTTCTCAAAGAAGCATTTAGCAAGCTGTATCATTAAAATACAAACAGCAACTTCCTACACATCCCTGAATACCCCAAATCCAGACTTCAGAAGAGGAGGTGATGAATAGCCATTACTGAGGGAAACTGCAAGGGCAATTTATGAGGGAGAAGTGTAAGTAATGGAAACAGAAATTGGGCTCTAGCAGTCATTCTTAGAGTGCTACCCTTGTAAAAAGAGACAGAGTTTTTTAATCATTGTAGTGCTTGAGATACTGTTTTCAGTCACAGCACAGTGTTGTCAGGAGTGGTGTGTCCCAACAGCACGAGGGAGCACTGCCTTTACACCATCACATCTGCCCATTCACTTTGCAGAGCAGATCCTGCTCCACAAACACCCAAGGATCAGCAAATGCAAAGGAGAGGTATTCATGAAGCAAGGTAACTTCACTACTTCCTTGCATCTACCTTTTCTCCTGCTTGCCTGCCATTTGCTCTGCTTCCTTTCTTCGCTCCTGAGAAAGTGTAATCCTGGCAATGGGCAAGTGCCACACCAGCATTGCCCACATTGTCTTCGTGATGGAAATAGGTGTGAGCTGCATCTGCTTGGGACAGAGCCCAGACAGAGTATGGAAGCTATGAAAACCACAGCAAGTGGGAACTTTTTACAGGGAAGACTGCAAATGTGTGCAACAGGGAAAGAGCCACGACACAACCCTGAGAAAGCTACTGCTGGGTATGCAGCTGTTTCCAGAGCAGATCACCAGAGTACGCCCTTCACAGGGAAGTGAATGGATGTCCCTGGATGATCCATAAGGATACTCCTAGGCTCCTTACAGCCACTCAAATGGAGTTAATCTGATCATAAACCAATGATTAGAATGAACATTGAAAGGTTTACTCAGACATTTTTAATTTAAGATATTGGATAGAAATTTTAGAAGGTGAACTGAAGAAATTCCATGGAGTGGTCCAAAGAAAGTGGATCTCAGGGGTGGGTCTACACTGTAGAGGATACCAGCCAGAAAGGCTAATAGAAACAGAGAAGCTGTGAGATCCCAGCAGAACTGCCACCTGTTTTCTCCTGGAGGTGGTCCAAGAGGATGACGGCACAGTACCACATGCCAAAGCAAAATCTACTCTCCATTATATAAGGCTGCTGAACTCTGGAAAAATACATAACCAGAACGACTAGGTTTAGCAAGCAAGAACTTGAAAGCAGGGGAAAAAGCACTTTGGTTATTACTTTTAGGTTGGGTTTGGACTTGCATTACAAACTGTCTGGGTGAGATCAAGAAACCAAATATTTATCTTTGATGTAGAGCACAAACCGCTCTGGAGCTTCTTTTTAAAAGGAAAATGGCCTTTTCCTTTTATGCTTTAGACAAAGGAGGCATAAAGTCCTTCACACTTTCCAACTAATGCTTAAAACTCTCACACAACACCATGTCAGGTATAACCAAGATCTTGATTTGAACTAATTAAATCGTAGATGTAATAGCAAGAACATCTTGCTTGAAATAGCAATTTCATCTTGCTTGTATTCTCCAATTCCAGCAACTAAGCTGCCATATTCAGGCATATACTTTTTTTTGAAAGGAAAATAAACACACATAAACACACCATAAAAGAACAGAACAGAAATTTGTATCCAAGGGGGCTCTGTAAGTGTGGGAAAGGAGATAAAACTCTGGGCTTTGCCAGGTGGCAAAATCATCATCTTAGGCCTGGAAAAATTCTGCAAAAATCGACAAAAGACTGACATAAATTCTTCCACATATATGGATAAAGCCGCATACAGAAGCTTTCATAACACTTAAAGACCTTGACATAGGTATGTGTACAGTCATCCTCCTTGTTCATTATGTAACCTGTTAGGTAACACAAACTCTTGTAACCCCAGTTTCTTCTGCTTCATATTCACTTCTCAGCAGATGATTCTCAAATGAGCAAAGCCCTAATCACACCTGAAGGAAGTTATCAGCATATATAAAATGCATAGCACTGCCAGAAAAATCAAACACCACCTGCTCTGAAGACCCACTAATTCTTGGTTAAAAAGTTATAACTCTTTTCCAACAGATGGATCAGCTTAAAGTTACAAAAAATTTTTTTTATTTTTTTTTTTAATTAAAAAAGATAGACTAGTGGCCAGCTCCTCAACAGCAAAGCAACAGAGAGCAGGAACTCACCAAGGTCACAGAACAAAAATGACCTTGGGCTTTCCAGTGCTGTGTGTCAGCCCAGGTGAATTTACTGGGCTTTTTGGCAGCCAAACATAGGAGTTCTCTTCTCCACTCCCCTCAGAGTGACTTCATGCAAAAGAGCAACAGCTGAGAAGAAAACGTGATTTTGTCACCCTTGAACAAGAAAAGATGTAAAAGCTGGTTAGGATACCTGAGCCAGGGAGAAAACCAAGGGCAGAGCTGAGGGCCCTGGTAACACATGAGGTAACTCCTGTTAGCAAACACTACAGAGTGAAACCAAACAGTCCTCTGCTCAGCAACAACAGTAGTAATACTTTTCCAAAAACCTTATGATATGGTCTTGTTTGAATTATCATAAGCAAGAAAAGCTAGCCAGTACAGCAACTTGAAACAACTGCAAAGCCCTGGCTCTGGTTCATGGCTTGAATACCAAGCTGTCATAAGAATGTCTATCTGAAGTATTTCACACGGCCCAGTTACTTCTAGTCATTGCCTAAGAAGAAAGTTGTTTGGACTTCGACCTGCTCTGTGCTCAATCACCAGCATTTGTGAAGTGGAAGAAACAAATACGATTTTAACCTCAAGCACAGAACACAGAAAGCAGAAATGTAGTGTCCCGCACAGTCCCTTGTGCACTGATGTCTGTCATTTGAAGCAATCACTGGTTTTTAATGATGCTTTTTTGAGGTCTACTCCTTCACCTTCTTCAGCTGCACAGTCCACAGCCACTCACATTAAAGGACTTAGACTGAAATGCAAATCTGAAAAGCTCACAGAGACCTCACAAAAAGACTAAAACAGGCTTCAGAAACTATGTTTTCAGTGCAGAAATCTGTGTTTAGTGCATATAGCTAGATGCCTGATACACCAGGTTTATTCACAATATGGTAGTACATCAATGTCACATAGGGAAATGTGGGACTACTACAGCATTTCCCATAACAGATGAGAGCTAAGCCATGGTGCCATATGGTGAGGAAGAACCGGGAGCCAAGATAAATACACTGTGCTTGTCCCTAATGTAGCAGAGGCACCATTGTAACAGCTGTGTTGCACTAAAACCAAAAGAGGAGGTGATCAAAATCCATTCTGCTGGCTTATAGTCTTTTGGCACGATCAAGCCTATTAGGAAGGAAAGCTCATGATCATACGATGACGACACACTTGCTTGGATGAGCTAGATTAGTGAGTTAAGTGCAGAGAAGTTATTGTGCAAGGCATGTGTGATCTCTGTAGGCTGACAAAAGGGAAGGAAGGGGAAAGGACATTGTACACTAAGACAGAGCAACCAACAGCATCTGGAAATCCCAAGAGGTCAGATAGAGTGCTTACCTTCACCTTAGCACTGGTACAGCTGTAGCATGAGTAGCCCCTCCTTCCCAGCTCCCAGTCATGCCCCACAAAACATTTCTAACCACCATGGACTGGCCTGTTGGGGAGGATGGTGCAAGTGGGGAGCACTACCCAGGCAGATATGGCAGCAGAGAGCCCAAACCTGACCGCTCTCCCTAGTACTCCATGCTGCTCCCATCTTCACCCAAACTAGACTGGAGTAAGAGTGGCCCTATACCTGGAAACCCTGGGTGGTGAGCAGGGTGCTCACCCAGACAGCAAGAGATGGGGTTCAGACATTGTTGTCCTGTCTCCTGCCACCAGCTGGCAGAGCTCCTCAGTCACTGGGACATAGGCTGGAGCAGCATCTGCTCCTTCAGAGATGCTACTGGGGTGTGAGCATATCTACCAGACTGAGACAGGGAATCAGATCTTTTGTTTGCTTGATTGCTTGTTTGTAAATAAATAATTCCAGAGTACTCAAAGTATGTAAAACTGCTCAGCATTTTATAATCCACATATGTGAATGCATGTTCCTGTTGCATAACTATCAGACACCACCAATCAAAACTCATAATAAAGTGAATGAGTCCACCAGGTTACATGGATGGAGTACTAACAGTTCCCAAATGTTTGGCTTAACTTCCTGAATGCCTGTTTCAATCCCTAAATCATCACTGGAAATCAGGTTCAAGAACAGAAACTCAAGACAAATTAGTCATACATTTTCCCATGACAGTCCATTGCTACTTAGAAGGAAAATATAAAGTGTTTTCTTCATTTGTTAAGATAAAAATGAAGAATGGCTTCCTATCTTAAGCCTTTAAAAGATAAACTATTTCTGCTGCACTGCTGTTAAACCTGCTTTATAGTTCTATTGCCATTCAAAAAGGAATATAACGCTTCTAAAATGATTGCAATTATCAGTCATTAAGGATGCAGCACACAGTGCAATACAAATCCCTTATAAAATATTATAACTTCAGCTGATAATGTTTAATTTTAACTCAATTAATAGTGTCCAGGGCAAAAAGCCTAAAAATTATTTGCCTTCTTATCAACTTGAATGCAAACCAGAAAGCATAGGAAGATTTTGTTCTTGAAGTGTTTTCATACCAATCTCTAGAGTATACAATGTCACAAGAAGACAGCCCCCATGGGTACCCATATACAGTACATAGCCACTTGTGCGATGAACTTATATAACTTGAAAAGATATTCCTGAAAATATCAAGTAAACAGAAAATACAATTGGTATTTGCAGTCAAAAAAAAAAAAAAAAAAAAAAAAAGAAAAAAATTCTGAAACTCTGAAATTTCAGTCCTGGTCTGACACAGCCTCCCATCACAGGAAGCTGATATTGAAAAGACTGTTTAGAGAAAGCTGGATGACGTCTACGCCCAATGCAAATCTGTAGCTACACAGATGTCAGTGAAGCTGCAATCATTCATCCCACTTGGGGCTGTGTGAGCACCGCTAGGAACAATGGGAAACAAGGAAGCTATCTGCAGTGGATGGGACCAACTTTTCCCGCTTTTCCAAAAACAGTCACTAAACTTAACAGTGCTCTGGAACAGACACTCTCCAGAGGGAACCATAATTCTTTCTTAGCTGCAGAGATATCCCATCTTCATTAGGAACTGGAGCTCTATCAAGTGCATTTGTTCAGAAATATTGCTGCAGTTCCTCTTCCAACAGCTGCCTTCACAGTTACATATGCAAAATAGTAGGCTGGAGTTACCCATTAATCTCACAAAAGAGAATTAGATTGTTGTCACGTAGTTTGAATAGTAATTATGAGATAGAAACTGTTCATGGTAACAAAAATGGTTATAAGCAATGCTAGATCCACAGAGTATGATGGATGATTTGTTATGACAATGAATAATGTTTTAAATATTGCACTGCCTAAATTCCAGCACACTGGACCATATTAAATTTAGGGTAACCTGAATTTGATTCACAACGGAATTTTGCTTGACCTGTAATACCTTAATATAAAGATATGGCTACAGCCAGGTGCCCACAAAGGTTTTGCCAAAGAGGTCAATGAAATGTGATGGTTTATTTGAATTTTGCTTGATTAAAAAAGCAAATCATGGGCAAACTACCAAGAGGTTCTGGTCCTATAAGCACAATGCAATCTCAAAGTGTCAAAATGAATCTTGGAAACCACACTAAAGCTGGATACAAAAAATAGTACTGCCCAAAATGCAATTGATTATACCCATCAATGGATGCAGCATCTTGAACATCTGCCACCAACACCAACATTCTTCATAACAGCACCTTCTGGGAAACAAATATTCTAGCAACCCAACTAAATATCATTTTCAATGGACAGGTTTAAACTTCAATCCATCTTTGGCAACCAGCTATTTTTTACGGTTCGTCCTACTATTTTTCTGGAGAAAAAATTATGGAAAGATGTTGGTTTATCTTTGTTGCTCCTTGACAGCTAATCAAATTTTATATTTATATTGTATTGGGATAATGACATGTCAAAATTGATATCACAAAAACATTTCTGAAGATAGTAATTTAACCTTCAGCAATTCAGTTTGATTCAATGGTCTCTACACACTCACAAATAATTATATTTTAGATCCCTGCGACTTGATGGCGGAAATAGACCCTTCCCCTCTTAGATTGCTGGGACTGGACTGCCACTTGGTGGTCAAATACAAACACTCTTGTTGTAGTAGACACCTATCTGATAGCAGTCAAGCAGTCTTATAGAGTTTACAGTTTGGGATACACTGGATTTGGAAATAACCATTCTGCAGTTGCTTATATGACAGCCTAATACAGTAAGAAACATTCCTATTCCTAACATAAACACTGGTCATGGGACTCTGGTGACAGACAACTGGATGAACTGGAGAACCTGCAACTCTAAAAGCTGAATCTCTCAACTCTTGTGCAAAAAAAACAGCTCCAGAGCCATGCTGTAACAAACGTGTCCTCTGTGCACCAAGCACAGAGAGGGACCTGTAACCCATCCTCACCAGTGGGTGACTTTGGACCTTGTAGCACTGGGGTTCTTCGTTTATTTATTTATTTTAACCTAAACGATCAGTTTCTTCACATAAGCCTACATGCCTATCTTAAACAGAGAAGGAATCAGAAACTAAGACGGGGCGGACAACAGCAGCTTGTAAAGCTGTGAGGATATCATTATAGTATCACATATATGCTACATCACAAGAGAATAAATTACTACTTATTTATTTGCAGTATCTCATAACTCCAAGCCAGAACTGAACTTGCATCACTCTGATCTAGTCAGTCTCAAGGGCAAAGCACACCACCAGAAAACTGCTTTTCCTCACTCAACTGCCTCCCAGACGCTGAGATACAACAGGGGGTTTTGTGTTCTTACTTGCGTCTTTACAGAAGCAGCAGACACCAGCAGCAGTGCTCACATTCAGCATAGGTATCACACAGCAGGCAGGCGGCAAAGATAGAGAAAGTCAGTTTTTGCATGACCCACATATTTGATCCTTCAGAGAATAAGGAAAATTTCAAGTAACATTCAATTAAAAAATTTCAAGTAAAATTGATAACTTCCTTACAATCACCTGAGCTAGTTGCACTGTTCCCTTTCCTCTTGAATAGTACAATATATGGGAATGGAGAGCAAAAGTGAGTACCTTGGATGAAGAATTTTGACTATAGAAGTAAGATCTAATTATATCAGTCTCAAACATGTATTATTATCAATATTTTTACTATGAACTTTCCAAAATGCTGGCCAGCCTCCCGGAGTGTTTATACATCTTGTTTTCTCTTAAGGGTAAATGGCTCATGGTAACATTTAACAAATCTAATCAAAATACACTTTTATGATAAATATTACTATCTGAACAAATCCCAATCAGATCGAATTAGCTGAATATTCAGCCTTCTTCAGTAACCCATTCACATCAGTTTAAAAAGATTTAAAAATACCATCTTATAACAACTTTATATCAGATCATAAACAACTGTCAAATACAACAGAAGGAAGGAAAAGACAAAGAATTCTTAATTCAACAAGACATTAACTCATCCTGCATCAACCCCCACCACTGAGCAAGGCTACTGCCCTGACATGACTATTACATGTGCATCAATCTAAAGGAACAAGAAGCTGCATGCAAAGCCAGAAATTGCTGCATGGAAGACTTGTACCCATGTGAGAAAGCCTCAGAGGCTCAGGACTTACTGGAAGGCATGTTTTACACCACTGACTCCAGTTGAGCCTGGGATATGGGAAATATTTACAGTGACATAAAGATCACTACAACTGTGCCTAGACTGTGGCAGCACGAATGTCTCTATTTTAAAAAAGAAAGGGGGTGTGGGAGAAGGGGGAAATGGGAGTGGAAAAAGGTAAAGGCATCAGAAAAAACCCACACGACTTTCATAAGAAATCTGGGAGCTTATTGTTCCCTATGATTTCATTGCATGAGGGGCCATGAGAAGCAGCTCTGAAATGCAGAAGGCTTTGAAGCATCATTTTCTTATAACCAGAAAGTTAGAAGCAAACAGTGACGGTGTACTGAAACTACATCATCCTTCCACAGAGGAGATGCTAGCAGAGCCCTGAAAGATGCCAACATTTCCACCAAATCAGCTACAAAGCCATCATCTGGTTTTGCCCTCAAAGATATCAAAAGCACTATATTCCAAATACCTTTAACCACCTGTGTCCTAATAAAAAATGTGGTCCAACCAGTGAACATCTGCAGGCAGCTGCATCCTTTGTTATTTAGCACTTGAAAATGAAGAAGGAAAAGAACATGATCTGCTGAGAGTAGGTGAGCTACACACCTAAGATGCCACATGTGCCACAATCACATTTCAGGAAGGCTCAGGTCCAACCAGTTTCATTCTTGAGGAGGGCAGTGGTGGGCTGGGACAAGCCCACAAAGCCCACTACCATGGGGACACAAAGCTGGTCAAGTGCCTAATGAGCAGCCGCAAGCTGAGCTCACCAGCTCCTTACACTTTTCATACAACATCAGTGAGGTGCTTAAGTACAGGAAAGCACAGGAACCTACCACATACTCATTGTATAATAGGAAATATTTACATTTGTGAATGATTACAAACAGAAGGCTCTCGAAAGAGCTTATTCTCCAACAGGACCACTTAAATATTTACATTCTGTGGGGCTGATGAGCAGCAAGGAGTGTTTACTGTCGAGGCTGCTCTGACCATGCTAGATGGAGAGCTTGCACACAGCACACAGCTGTACTGCATCTGTCACAGCAGGGGCTCAGCTTTGGAAAACAGTATGCCACGGTCCAGCTTTTGCCTAAACTGCCCCTCAAGTTCACTTGCAAATAAGCCACCTGTATTCTTATCTCCCAGGACACAGCTCAGCCACCATCTCAAATGCCCTTGAGCAGCCCTGACCAGGGACTAGATGCAACACTGCCCTCCACACCACAGCCTTCCCAAATCAGCAGAAATAATTCACTGCAACAGATAGATCTTAAGGGTGGGGGGGGGGTTCCCCCCTGTTTTGTTTTCTTTTTTTTTTTTCTCTATAGGAACTGAAGCTGGGTGTCGAAAGGAGCTGCTAATACAGCCCTTCTTTCCCTCCCAAATGCAATTAGCATATTGGTAAGCAAGAAAATAGGGAAGGAATGAAATAGGTTCTTTTGAGTCACTTCTGTAACATGACTGTAATTGTGAAAGTGCACAATGCCCATTTCACCAGCCCATTTTTCAGCTTTCCATTTAGAGAGAGAAGCAGACACTTACCAAAAGCAAACAAAAATCCTGAAAACGCACAATAGGTGGTTCCTGTTCTGAGACAGCTCTATAGTTTATCATCTTTTTTCTTTATTGCTATTTAATGACTCATATCATGCAACTATTTCCCAATTCCTAATGTCTGCTGCTGCAGTCTCCTCTAGACAGATAGTACTTGGATGCCTGAGGGAAAGTCGGAGAGTAAGATAACTACCAAAAAAAAAAAATCACGGGAGTCATCATTTGCCTAGTTTGCATTGAAACAGATTATAACTTCCATTGTCAAGATTAGCTCCTACAGTACAATATATGGGGAGATGGACAGAGCTCTTTACATGGGATGATAAGATGGAATCTTTTCATCAGATATATATACAGACACATATAAAATAACTTCTCTGAAATCAGCTGAATTACTTTGGATCCACGGCCAGAAATCTAAGGTCTTAAATGAGCTTGCTCTGTGACTTGGCAGCTGGAAAATCCAACTGATCGTCAGAGAGAAGGTGCAACTTATTTTGGGATAAAGCCAAGAACTGTAGGCAGAAAAACAAAACCAGATGTTATCATGGCATAAAGACCCATTAGTTACTAACTAATTTCATGCTCGATAACCTGTTAAACTAAAGTTGTAGCTGTCACAAATGGTCCTATACCTATTTCATCATTGCAGGTTATTTGATTCACCGTGGCTAAATATGAGCCATACTGTAATTACTGAACAAAGAAGCCCAGCTCTTCACTTCCATACATCTCCTAAGATATGCAGAGCAGTCCTAAACATTTTGGTATCGGCTGTTTTATATCATAGCAACTAATACAGCTGCCTCCTGCTCAAAGTGATAAATCTGTTTCCACAAATGTGTATTATCTCACTGCTGGCCAACATCCCTGACAGCACAGGTAAGTGAAGATGTTTTATAAAGTACATAAAATGGGAAATCAGAGAGTCATCTTGTGGAAATCAATAAAAACCACATGATTTCACAACTAGGCCTGCAGAGATACTTCAGGGGTTTCCCTGGACAGCTATGGCTAAGAATTTAAAAACTGAGGATATTATAAAACCAATACTAGGGCATTTCCAAGTGGGCAGATGACTTAATTTAGACTACAACATAGCTATGACTCAGTAAAACATGCATTATAGTTAAATAACAATTGAAACTCCTTTTGAAACAAGCATGGCTCATGCTCTGACCAGTTCTGCACAGCTTTTGACACTCAGGCAAGAAAACTGCTATGAGCAGGTCGCATCCTCCCCTCCTGCCCACAGGCGCCCACCTTGCAGCCCTGAACCTGTGTACCTCACTGTTCTGCCCTTCCGTAGTCCTTTGTCTTGCCTCTGCTGGCTGGATATCCACAAATCTAGCTATGAGGTACTCACTGGTGGATCATAGTATGGTCACATCCTCTATGCTCCCCTTGCCATGTGCAAAGGAGCACAAGGGGATTTCCCAGGCGGTACCCTGCAGGAAAACTGGAAAGAGAGCTGCATACCAGCAATTGCATGCCGAAAGAAACACTGCACAAAGTGGTAGAAAATATTTTCCGTGTTTTCTGTCTTCCTCATGAGACTGCAGAAGTTGCACCAAAAACCTCTGGCTTCTGCTGAGAAAAACTAACTGTGTTCAATAGATAATGTCTTTATAAGAAATTGCACGGGAATGTATTCTGCCGTGGGCTGTGGCTGAAGCAGCAGACTGCCGGCCTGTTCGCAAGCTTGATGAACTGCTAAAGGAAATGCATTGTAGAGGTGAGCCCCAGGCTTCTCCCCTCTTCTCCAAGGTGGCATGAAGCAGTGGGAAGCTGGGACAAGTCAGTGTGCAAGGATCAGAGCCAGACCACACGCACTGCATTCCTGAAGCTCCATTCACACCTACTCCCTACACAATACTGAAGGTGGGTTTGCCATAGAAATCTGCTGGGATTAAGATTCTTCCCAAGTTCTACTACCCAACATTTTAAAATCTAGCTTGGTTTGACTGTAGTTACCTATTTACCCACTGCCTGCTTTGACTCCCTACACACAACATTGACTACACAGATGTAGATCAGGAAAAAGAAAAATGTGTACCCCTTCCTCCTCCAAGCACCAGCTGATGCTGCCTGTCCCAAGCAGCCAGCTGAAGCTCTACCCGCCTTCTCAGAGCTCTTGCCATGCAAAGCCTCCAACAGCCTAATTAAAGAATTCCCCAACTAAGTAGGAAAGCAATTTATCCTTGCAATTATCAGAATGCTTCACAAATATTCCAAGCACCCTTCAAACAGCACTGGATTTGCACTGACAGAAGGATTAATTGATTCCACTCTAGCAAAGGTAGAAAATTCAGGGACACAATAGAATTAGACTGTGGTTAACAGAGCTGAGATGAAGTGCCCTCAGGAACACCCTTGGTCCTCCCTAGGTTCAGGCACAAAACTATCAATGCTTTAATGCTAAGCTGCTGGAGATGAGCTCCTTGAAGTACAGGTCTTTCATCATGGATGCTTATTTGATAATCAACAGTCCCTAATGTAAATAACATTACCATTTCAATTGATAAGCACCATTTAGTGTGCATCAAAAGAACCTCTATTGGTAGAAGGGATTACAGAACAAGGAGTTGACTCCAGAATGCTTTAAAGCTTTTCTCTGATTAATTTCATCTCCCAAACCTCCATCATTTGCTTATTTCTATTGCCATAAACAACATTATTTTATCCATTAAGTGTTGCAAACTCAGGTGATTTTGGTAGCAATTCTCCTTAGGTGAGGAACTCAAGCCCAGGGTTAAACAATGCTTTGCTAATTTTGTAATGTTATTAAAAACCAAGGAAAACATTGTGCTTGCCATGACTTTGATGTGAAATACATTTAAATGAAGAAGTTTAGGCTCAGCTTGGGGCAAAATTAAAAACCCCACATGGGACACAACCACATAGGAAAGGAAATTCACTGAGCTTTGCAGAAGTCATTATAGCAATCCAAGTGAAAAAAAAACATTGTTAACTTGCTGTAAGAATGGCTAAATTACAAAGACAACAGTGAAACATTATAGTCAAAACACATAATCATGAAAGAATTTAGGATTTTTTTCCTTGAGACCGCTACAGCCCGGGCCCCTTAGTGGGTCTGTGCACAGAATTTCTATTGTCTTCACAGAAGACTTTTGTATGGAAGAATCACTAACGAAAGGACAACCTTAACGAATGCAATCCTTTAATAAAAACCAGTTTGTTATTTTATGTACTGGTTATAAAGTACAAGGAAATTTTCATAACAAATTTTACACCAAATTAGTTTTGGTGAAAGGAGGAGGTAGACCAAACAGACCCAGAGTAAACTTGGTAACAGAAAATGGAAAACGTTCCATAAAAGTGTTTTCATGCCATTGAAACAGGTTTAAAATGTTTATATATAAATAAATACATATACACAAATACACATATGCATATATATTTTTTCAAAAAGTCTTCAAAAGAAAGTATTACAACAAATTTTCTCAACCATGAGAATAGGAAAGGGTACCTAAAATTGTTATCAAAAGAAAAACAGATTTTCTAGAAATACAAAATAATAAATAATTAAAAAAAAAAAACCCAAAACAACACAGCAACAAAAAAACCCAACACTTCAAAACTTCTTCCAGAATTCAGCTCATCTGCTAAATACTGCCATTTCTACTACTTTTCTTTTTCCTGAATCTGTTAGAAAGAAAGGTAGCCAACCTTTTTTGTAACCCAGTGAGCAACAAAGCCATCTGGCCATATGTGGCAACACCTACTCTGATATCAGAAACTATATATTGCTCTTCATTTTGAAATGCAACATTAAAACAACAAATTGCCATGCCCTTACTGTGCACTGCAGAACACCTCCTCAGACCAACAGCCCCTCTGCAGCACTGCTGGCTGCAGCAGCTAGTGGGGCTGAGCATAGTTGTCTCTACTTCTCACCTCAGCAAAAGCGTGACCTAAAGAGACCTGTCTGCCCCACCACTGCAAAGATCCCAGGAAGAAGTGCTCATCTCAGCCCATGCTGAGGGTCAAGAGATTTGTGGCATGCTAGTTATCGTAGTTTTGACTCTGTGGATGAGTTTTGATATTTTCTGAGACTAAGAGAGTGTTAAATTTAAATATTAATTACTCTCAGTGTTTTGTTTGGGAACTGCTTCTTAAATAACACAAAATTGTAGTCAAACCAACCAGGGTTTATTAATTTGGATAGCCCAATACCATCATTCCAGCGCTTTGGGGTGAAGCCATTCCACCATTGTGATCCATGGCCATGCTTAAGCCTTAAAAAAAAAAAAAAAAAAAAAAAAAAAAAAAAAAAAAAAAGAAAACCAAACTTCTAAGCATGGTTTCAATTGGTTACCATAATCCAAAATTGCATGCTGGACACCTTAAGATATTCTACATGTTTGCACTACTATGCATTCATGAACCCTACAAACACCACCTCTTCTGCATATATGATGGCGATTTATCTTGCAAAGCAAAAACCCTCAGCAAGGCAAAATGGAAGAAGAGGTCCAAGAACAGGCACAGATGTTCTATCTATGGCAGCTCTCACCATGTCCATGGTGCCATGGACATACTCCTATCCTTGGATATACACAGGAGTAACATGGCGAAAGTAAGCATCTGCACAAGATGTTTTTACATCCCAGATGTAAAAATAGTTAGTTGAAGTCATAATTTTTCTAAAAATACTCACTATAAAAAAAAAAATGTTTTATTCTGAGCATTGTTAAAACAATGCAATGCAGGATAAAGCGAGTTAGAACAAAACCATAGAAAGTTCAGGATCTAGAAACAGCAATGGAATTCTATGCTAGATTTTGATTCAATTTCTGCCCTTGAACAACTCCAGGTTTACACCAGCCTGACTGACTACAATTTGCCACCATATATGTGAAATCTTCCTTTGAGTCATTGCAAAGGAACTCTACAAAAAGCTTGAAGAACTCCAAAAATCTCTGTACAAGAGAGACACAAAGGGGAGTCCAAGAATCCTAAGCAAAAATATTTTGCTTTGTCCAAGTATGCACATGTGGAAAAAGTGCCTCTGAAACAACTGCAGTTTCCAAAACATCAGCACCACAGAAGTGCTGAAATTACCTCTCCACCAAAAAGTGAAGCATTTGCAGCTGCTGCTGTACCCTGTTCTAATCGGTTGGAAACCTGCGTGCTGCACTCCCTTCTCCTCTCTTAAACCTAGAGAGGAGAAGACGGAGCCATGACCTTTCTGTTTGCTGTTGGCTTTTCAGAGCCAACTACAGTCTTTCTAAAAAACAAGCATGTCAAGAATCAAAAATTCCTATTCTTGACAGATGATTTCTTCCAGTCTGTGGCAAGGAAGACCGCCTCCTGCTTATTAAAGGAGTTCCGTAAAGCAAGCTATATTTTAATCAGCATTTTCTGCCCAGATGGTATTTTTCACTAAGAGTTTTGCCTCAGGAGACTGTCCTGCAAAAGCTACCAGAATTTAAGTGGTTTACAAGCAGAGGTTTTCAGGACCATGAGATATGATCTTCAAAACCATCCACCTCTGGCTCCACCATCTGTTTGGGTGCCAGCCTTAGCAACAGCAGGGTTCAGCAGAGGGCAGCGACAGACATGGAGACAAGCAGCTCAGCCTTCCTAGTTGGCGTGTGCCAGGAAGAAATACCTCAAAGCTCTCGGCAAAGCTCACAGCAGTAGCAGCCCTCAGCCATGGACTGAGGACAGGCAGCCTGAGCCTCTCCAAGATGTGCCACATCAGGATGCTCTCACCCCCGATATCGCAGGGCTGTGAATTTGCAATAAATGAGGGATCTCTCATACGAATTTGGAAGGCTGTGACGCTTCTCATTTTCTCATGGTTGCTGATTTGCATGTCCAGAAGTAGCAAAGGGCACTTTCACACCTCTGCTCTCAATCTGAAAGCAACACGACGGAGAAGGGACAAGCTCCAAAGAGGAGGGGCAAGGAAAACCTTGGATGGCCTAGCAGCCCTTTTAATCAAAGCAGGAATACAGGGGCCATGACTCAGTAAGCACGTCAGATATAAAGGGCATATTCTGCTCAGCTCCAGCCTGTCCATACCTTTCCTCAAACCATGCCCATGAAAGCTGGCTCAGGAAAAACATGAAGCAACATGACAGTGTGGGTGCCCTTGCTGACCATACCTTGTAATTCTGTTCATGAAAGCTATCTGTAATTCAGAACATCCAGATGACAGCAAATCAAGAAACATACCACAAGAGAAAAGCAAATTATGTTTTCTCAAATAAGACAGATGCGTGTAATAACAGCAGTAACAAGAGAAAACTGTGTGTAAGTATTCCAGGTTAACAGAATTCTTTGTGAACTCCTTCCTTCCCCTATTCATATTTCTGTAAGACAGGAATACAAAATTATCCTGAAGAAAACAGTCATCCAAAAATGATGATGTCCTGTCAGTTGTCACATAGCTGCATAGCTCTTCCACTCCATGTGGACACTCAAAAGCTTCTCTCCTCCTGCTTCACATTGTGTTTAAAGCACATGCACAACAGGTCCATACTTAAGTGGAAAAAATTGCTTTCTTTGGTAACATCTCTGGACTTGCTTCTATAACATCCTACATGTTTTACAGTTTCCCTTGTTCTTTCACCCTTCAGATCATTGTCAGCTTGGCTCTTTTGCTGCACTACTTCAGCTAGGGGAGGGGAAGAGGGTGGAAGAGGAGGGTCTGGTTTTGACTCAATTCACCCTCTCCAGAGAAAAGAGCCTGAAAACAGATTGGTCCTGCTGTGGAGCTGACACTGCAGAAGTCCTAGGAAAGCAAGCTCCTTCCAGATCAGCTTGGCAATTCAGCAGTAACATGCATCATTAAAATCTTTCCACTTAATCAGCAGAGATCTACCTGTATGACCATCATCTGGGGTCTCATGTTAGGAAGTGCATTATTGTCTGAATGACTAGGAGCAAAAAGGTGTCTTCATCTGGATTATTTACTTTAAAACCCGTAATTATTCTTTGCTGCAAGCTACTAAAAAAAAACCATGCAGCATTGTCTGCAAAAGAGACTGAACACCAGAGCGATGTCCTTGATTCACAAGCCTTGTGGAGAAGCCAGTCACTGAAGTCTGCAGCCCATATCCATGAAGGATCTTCTTCCTGTACCTAATTCCCACAGACTTCTTGAAACTGTACTACTGAACTCACACACTGGATAGAAAGCTATGCCTACATGTGCAAAGTAAAATCTTGTTAAATCATTAGTCACACAGAGCCTTAGGACAGTGCTGAGCAACACAGAAGCATAGAATGTTTTGCATTGGAAGGGACTCCCAAAAGTCATCTAGTCCAACCCCCCTGCACTAAGCAGGGACATCTTCATCTAGATCAGATTGCCCAAAACCACATCCAGCCTGGTCTTAAGTATCTCCAGGGATGGTGCATCCACCACCTGTGTGGGCAACTTGCGCCAGGATTTTACCACCCTCATTGTAAAGAATTTCTTCCTTGCATCCAGCCTAAATCCCCCTTCTTTTAGTTTAAAAACATCACCCCTTCTCCTATAGCCAAGTTATTCATAGCTGTTTCAAAATTGGACACTGGCTGTGATGCAATGATTACACTCTGGGTCAATGCTGGATGGCCAATTTCTTCCATGCACAACACAGGGTCTGCCACCATGCTGAATACAGCCCCGCAGCTGCACATGAGAACAGTCCCACAATGTCCTTCTGCTCAAGGGCCTGAGACAGTCTCCCCCAACCTGCCCATGCTTGGCAGGACCGTGTGGGGCAGTCGTTGACAGTGACTGGGGCCAAAGCCACAAGGACTGTTTTTAAACTTGTTATTCGTGGTCAGTGTATCTTTACTTATCTGTATAGAATTACTGCCCCTTTCAAATTTGAAATGAATATATTTTATTTCAAGATGACTTTATATGAGTCCTTCTATGTGATATTCATTTCAGCAGTGCTCTAATATTGCACAACAGTCATATGATCCAGTGTGTGTGTTTTATGAGACAGACATGACACATGAAAATTAAAACCAGGTTCCTTGTCTGGAATACAGAGAGGAACTGCAGGGGAAAAAGGAAAAAATATAATGAGAGTGTGCGCCCAGAGACCAGGGTGGAGGGAAAAGGGGAGGAAAAAACAGGATGAGACATCAGAGTAATTTCATCCTGTCCAGAATGAAAACAGCTTTCATCAGTATGAAAACCAATTAATTTGCAGAAATCTACTGCAGAATGCAATTGAACTGTGCTGATGCATTTCAGGACTGACACTGAAAATAAGGATTGCTATGCCTATGGCCCAGTGATCTATCAATAATTTACAATACACCCTTCTGTGAGCAAATCTGTTTACTTGCCCTTGCACATCAAATGACATTTTCTGTATATATGACATACAAGGAGAAATACGGAGAATCGGGTTTTAAATGCACGAATGCAACCCATGATCTAAGCACTCAGAACCTGGAGGTATTTCCTACTATCGACGGTATCCTTACAAGTGTTCTGCTTAACATGGAGCATTCAAAGGTACTTCAAATATCTCAGCCCTGCTCTGAGTGCACCTCTCATTCAAAACACACCTTCCAGATTGCATAACTGAACCATTTATAAGACCACCAGCAGATGCAGTAATTTTTGTCTGCTTAACTTTGATTATATTTGTATTGCCATGTATGCATCACATATTATACTGGGAACAGAATAGGCAGTGCAAGACACCTCCACCTCTGGAACAGTGCATAACAAGAGGTAGTCTATGAGATTTTGCACAGGTCACAGCTAGAAAAATCACTTTTACTTCGTCTGGCCTGATGTTACTGGCTGAGACAAAGAAGTTCCCTCTCTTTACCAAGTGTACTTCCTTGGTTAAAGGGTTATATAAAAATCGGGTAATTTTATGAAGTTAGGTAACATAACAGGTATTATATTCACAGCTACATAAGCAAAACCAGAAAGACCTGAGGTAATCAAATTTCATGCCTGAAGGATAAGAGGATTCATATGATGATTACCAGCTGAGATCAGACACAAGTTATTTCATCCCACACCCTTTTGGACACTGAACAATCGGCCAGTTGCAGGCACTGTCCTCTTGTTTAGTTTTCAGCCTCTTCTTCAAGGCATCCACTGCTGAAAGTCAAATATGAAACAAGATGACAATCCAGGTCTATCAGTTTTACCCCATATAAGCGAGGCGCAGATGAGACACAAGTATCTCAGCACATACAGATAGTGGGGAGGCAAGCCTGGGCTAGCCAAAATGCTTGTACTTCTCCATATATCTCAAACACATACCACAGGATTAAATGAAATTCAAAGCATTCCTCCAAACATGTGAATGATCCTTCACTTTCGCTGTTTCTCTCATTGGCAATATCCCTAGAGATACTTAGTAACATTCCTAGAGATACTTAGAAACATTCTTTTAGGTAAACATATGTTACATTGTATGGAGATAGACTGTTTCTCAAATGAGTTCACCTCTGTGGGGTTCTTTGGACCATACAATTTTAAATTAATACCATCACATCCAGATGCATTTTCTGACAGTCTGCCTTCAGAAAATATTTTTAAACATAGATGTTGATTTTATGGGAACTGAATGCCAAGAAACAAATAAGCATAAAAATATATAACAAAAGAACAAACTCAAATATTTCCTTATAGTGAGAAAAGCCATCGGAAACAAACTCCTAAGAAGTCATTTTTATAACTTCTGTTCTACAAACTACTCCAGACATGCAATACACAGAACACCAGTGAGCTGTGCTTGCATATGCAGTTACCCCAGCTGTGGTTGCAAGGGAGTATTTCTGCCAGTAAATAACCACTACTGCGCCTGCTGGGCCTCTTTGCAGATACAAATATAAAGAAATAGGCAAGTAGCTCAAGTATCTGATCAGTGCGAATTGTCTTTCTCTGCTTTGCAGCTTCTTTTGTTAATAGCTTTAATAAGTGATTTATCTTTGTTTTTTGTAGTATCTACAAAATGCCTAGATCAGCATCTGCTTGTCACAGATATGTTATTTAATGGATAGAAAATTAAAAAAAAAACAAACAGGAGTCATAAAATGCAGTACTACCCCTTCAGTGCAATCCACATACTACCAATATCAAAGGAAGATTCATCATGAACCTCAAACAGGACTAAAAATTGTATCTAAAACTACAATTAAAAACAGCAGCTTCCAGACAATGAGAGAGCAGGAGAACTGATTGTGTAAACAGGAAATAATAGAAGTACATTGACTTAATGGAATCTACATTCATTGAGAATCAGGTCACCACTAAGCTGCTTGCTTTGTACTCTCCACTGCTGCTAGTGCAGAATATCACAGGAAAACTCAGCCTGTTTTTCCTCATCCCAGAGGAGCAATCAATCTCTATTCAATCTAAAGAAAATGACAGTGAAAAAAAAAAAAAGCAATAACCAATTTTCTTCATGGCACTCTGCAAAGAGGAACAAAAGGGCCCTGAGACAGCATGATTTCTATGGGCTTCAAAAGAAAAAAGGAAAAATATCCTTATAATGTTTGTAATTTATTTTCCTTTTTTAACAAAGAAAAAAGAATAAACAAAAAAAAAATTCAGCAAAATAAATTGGAAAATTGGAAAATTGTTTGTTTGAACCAATCTTTTGGAGAATTTGTTATAGGATCATTAATAAATGTGAACGTACATCTCCAGCCAATGCTCCTTGCCTAAGACAAATCCATATTGCTCATACTCCTGCAAAACTCCCTTGATCTGCTTTGAGACAGGTGCCCGTTTAAGGTGTCTTGAAGGATGCTAAAAATACCACACAGTAAACTGGGATTGTTTTAGTGTGAATATAACCTTTTGTGTGTGTATCTTACCCACAGGAAAAAACATGAAACCTGATTAAATTTTGTGCTTAAATGTAGGCAAAGGTAAATATAACAATGTCTGTCTTATAAAAACAAACAAACCAAAAAAACAGGGGTGAGGGAGGGAGTACAATGCCCCCTTCTGTCACCCCTTCATGTTGAAGTGAACCAGTAAATCAATTTTGATTCACCGAAACTTTGGCAAAACGAAATAACTTCACTTCTCACCACAAGGAAACCGTGAGGGTTTAATCATGGTACCGATACCAGAGCGTAATGCTATATATCCAGCATAACCACTCTCCCAGTTTTTCTATATGGCCTCTACAAAATAATTCCAAGATGGACAACATTATATGGCCAGGGTCTGTATCCGAAAAGCAAAATCTGAAACCTAAGCAGAAGATGCCTGCCCTTACCAAGAAGTGGTCAGAACAGATTTGTAGGGACACACTTCTAATGATGTGAAACCTGAAACCACCCTCATATCCACCTCCTGCCTGAGCCCATTCATTGGGTATGCAAGGTAACTGGACACAGGGACAAGTCAGGGTTATAGGCGTTATTCACACTTTATAAGGCGACCAGAACAACAGTGGCCAATACTATCTTACCCTTCTTTTGAGTTTAGAAGGGGAAAATGAAACAGTGGATTAAGTTAATATATATTATCTGTGAGGAATGCATGGCTTTTTAGTGGGGAATTAATTTTCTACCAAAGATCCCTCAATTTTACAATTGGGAATAGCAGCCTAGGCCATAGCTTTTTTTAGATGCTGAATATGTATCTTAAACGTCTTAGATACATGTTGATTATGTCAAACTGTTCCAGATATGAAAAGACCATGGCTTGCTTTGTGCTATACAGCAATGGGCACTATCATTTATATGATCTGGACACTCAGCAAAAGAAATAAGAAACAGATTTCACTCAGTAGAATATGAACAGTATGTCTTCTATATTACACAATATGTAGGGTTGGGGGTGTTTTTTATGTAGCACTCATCTTGGAGGAACTTAAAACGGTGATTTATATTACAGTGGTGGAATATCAGAGCAATTCTACAAGTTTAGTGCAGTTGCTGTGGAGTTATACTGCTATAAAATGAACAGGGAATTTGCTTATGATTATACAGCACTCTATTAAAAACATCTTTTCATATCCATATAATCAGGCAGCACATTCACCATCACCTGACACATGCATCCTAATATATTTCATGTTATTCATCTCATCAACTTTGGGAGAATTAATTGGAAAGATAGCCCTGACACATGAACCAACACACCAGCTTAACCAAACCCTCGGGTTAAACCACAGGTCATCTCCAGCTCATTCACAATGATGATTCTCATTTATACCATCAGTCATACCTCCTGTCAGCTGGAAATAAAGAAACACTGTTCATATCTTGAGGCTACAGTCAGGCATGACTACAGGATAATTTGTCTATTTCAACACCAGCACGAGATACTAGGAAACTGGGCATTCTTTTCTATGAATTCTCTGCTCCCTTTATAAAAACTTTCCAGGGAAAAGAGAAAAAAAAAAATAATAAAATGAAAAGGAAAAAGTAAATCTCCTCCTTATCACTCTGGAATCTTATAGAGAAAGGCCATGTACTTTACGGATGACACATCTGACACCTCCCTCTCAACTAAGCCTACAGTCTCTCCCACTTCCTCCCCACCCCATGTGTTATGGTGGCAGACTATCCAAGCATCATAAAGTCACAAAGGTACCCAGCTGCCATCCAAGGGTCAGATCACGCCACTGAGGAACTACTGAGTTAGCCACATATTTGTGTGATTCAACTGTACTTTCTTGGTCTTTGAAGACAACTGTGGAAAACAGACTGCAGATCGTTTTAAGGGGATGCAAACTTCAGAGAAAGTATTGAAGGCCATTTGCTCATTTCACACACAGGGTCGAATTCGGCACTCCTGCATTTTTGCATTGTCATGCTCTTAGAGGAAGAAAGTATTTATTTAAAAAAGTAAATAAATTCCAGTCTCTTTTTTTTTTTCTTGAGAAGAAAGGAAGGCTTCCTTTCATGTACTGGGAAATGTCATTCTTTGTCTATGCAATTATCCAAGTACATCAACAATGTACTTGAAGTAGCGAAGTCAATTAATGTAAAATTACTTAATCCTTCATAGTTGTCCTTCATGTAATAAACAAATCTTATTTCTATCTCATACACTGTTTAAAGGCATTGCTTCATGAAGGATGTTCTAAAACATACCACATAACCACTATTGTTACTTTTATGTTGTATTTTGGTTTCCTTTCTGAGTGAAGGTTGTGCTGCCTTGCAAAGACAGACAGAACAGGATGGAACTGATTCACTGTGCAGCTACGGATTAGTCAAACCTCCCTGATTTGCAGTCTGCCCATGTGTACAATGGTGCAGCTCTGCACAGGATTGTTATGAGGATTAACTAAGTGACACTAAAAGGCTTTGAGACCTGTTCAGTAAAAAATATTTCTATAAAAGTGCATATGCATAAAAGGCTAATTGATGCCAGCTGGCCTTTCATCCTGGGCAGCAAAAACAACTTCTTACCACACACATTTCCTTTAGTGGGCACCAGCAGCATATTTTCTACTTCTGAATTCCTGGGGTTTGCCTTAAAACATACAAACCATCTGATTTTCAGGAATACTACAATTAGGAGACTGAAGCAGAAATGTATTTCAGTGATTATCTTGATTAACCCTGCACAGGCAAGAACTGTAATCATTGTAACACCCTTCAAAATGAGAAATGAGCCCTATTTACAGCGCACAGCTCTGGATTCAGCAATTTGCATCTTAGAGGGTCTGCAGCGAACTCTGCATTTCAATACAAACCTGACAATGGAGTTACAATAGCCCTTGAAATGAAGCAGAAAGCTGCTGTTGCTGGACTGGCCTTATATGACATGGCACCATCAAATGAAGATATGTAAGTAACGATTTTTATTCCGATTTTCCCTCTGTGCTGCAAATGACCGTGTTTTCTGGAGCCCTCCCTCAGCTGCAGAAACTTGGATGTGCTCCACCTGCTTATGTTTGCTGACAGACGCCAGAGGAATTTTCACTTCATCTGTTTCACAGATGCTCAGACTCTTTTCTCAAGACACGTCATACAAAAATGTCTCCAAAATGATTCGCAGGATTTCAGTCGGCATGACTGTGACGGCTGCATGTAAGGTAAAGCTCAGACAGCTCTTAAGAAATTGCAGCTCTGGAATGAGTGTCTGGGACCTTAATAGCACTCATTTAAATCTTTCTGCATGACACATTTATAGTTTTCCATGTAGTCAAAAGGGCAAAGGGGTTGGTATGCAGAAAGCTGCTACAATGTGAGAAACATCATGCACTTCTATAACCTCTTGCACTCATACTGACATGAAGGTAATTGCTAACGGAAAGCAAACATGCAATTGAATCCTAAACGGAGAGGGAAAGGGAGGGAGAAGAATTACAGAAGGATCTCTGTGTTCATAATCTCTATATCTCACTCCAAAATAAAATTCACCACTTTACTAAGGAGTTAATTTTAATAAATCTAATCTCATGAAATGTGTTGCATAGTAGTATTTTAAATATTAAATTGAAAGATCCACCTCCCTTGGTCATCTGCCTTGCAGCACAATGTCAAGCATTGCAATGTTGACCATTACAAGCCTGCCCCTGCCTCACTGCAATTCACCCATCCCCAGCAAGGCACCCACCAGGCGTGCCATACTGAGTCACATAGCAGAAGATGACAACTCAACTGCAAAAGGAGGGCACGCTGACAAATTTTAAGAGACAGCAAGAGTGCCACATGATTATTCACAAGGCTCACGCTGCAAAGTCCAGGGGTGAAATTACCTACACTTCTCTCCTCCGGTTTCAAAACAGACTTCCAGAAAGTCCTCTAGTGTCACAGTGGAGACTAAAACTGAAACTCTTTTGTCTGAAATGACAGGAATTTAATTCCCACTGCATAAACTCCTTTTGAGAGTATTTCAAATGGCCACATCCCAGAGGGCTTTCTTTTCTTTCTTTTTTTGGGGATAGGAAGTGCTTACTGCTGTTGACTTCAGTTATCAAGATGACAGAGGTCACAGAAAAACTGCAAGTGCTCACATACAGCCCTTGGGCACAAGCAGTGGCCTATTTCAAAGATGGTGATACATTTCCAAGCATACACAGGAGACTCAGGACCTGTCTCATACAGGCCCTGGCCCCTTGCTGTGGGACACCACTGGGGCCTGGGGAAACCTGGGTCAGCACAGGTCTTTGAGGCCTGGGACAAGGCTGTACATGTCCTCACCCTCCTCCTTACCTAGATGGCAGGAGAGACTGCCTGTCTCTGAAAGATGGGGCCACCTGGACCTGGAGAACATGCAAAAAACCTCAAACCTGCTCACTTGACATGGCCAGCAGCCACCGAGAAGCACACAGCCCCATCATAGCCCCACCACAGTCCTGATGCAGAGCCCTGGGTGCATGGCGGCAACAAATTGTGCAGGGCTTTGGCAGCCCCATCCCTGACAGGCAGGGTGAGCATCCCACAGATGCACACAGAAATCCCAAATCAGGGGTTTGTTCGACTCCCATTTATTTATTTATTTATTTAAACCCACGCTTACTTGCCTGTGACATGACCGCACACAGAACCTGAAAAGTTGACACAGCTACAGCTGGAGAGCAGGACCAGGCCACAGAAATCCCACCATATGTCTTTCATGCCAGATTTTACTTAGTCGCCCACCACACCCTCACACCCAAAAAAACCCAACAACAAGAAGAAAACCTCCACATTTGCACCTTATGTAAATACGCACGAGAGCATTCAGTTGTGCAACACGTAAGTGCCAGACAGCAGCCGACAGCTGGGACTTCAGGGGTGGCCAGTGTCCATGCATTCACATCCCACCTCAGAAGAGTGGAATGGAGCTATCAATGTACCTCCCAGTCCAGACAACACTCACCCGCCTGCCCCACGTTAAACCCCCTTCAGAGCACAGCCACAGCAATAGCTGTACACTAGTCCCTTGCCCTGCGACAAGTTTCACCCTGGAGACACACTCTGTCTACATAAAAGTGGTAACATTAAACAAAAAAATTATATACAGAGATAAGGAAAGTATTGCAGAACAAAAGCCTCAGAGCAGTTCATCAGTAAGTCACTGGTAATTAAAGTCACTCAGTTTATCCTCAGTATTTCTAAGGAAGTGCTGTAAACTATTACAAACTTAAATTATATATACATTTATTAGGTAATGCAGAGTCACTCAATTTGTTTGGCCTTTTATGAAGACCTCCAAATGCAACCCAAGGCAAAACTCTGGGGAAAAACACACCTTTCTTTAAATCACTATCAAGCTGTTTCATAAAAATATTTTCAAGAATTACTTACTATTTTTAACACTTCAGCCTAATAACAGATGTCAAACAGCACTGACTCACATATGCTGTTCTCAATTACTTTGACTTCGTTACCAGACTGCTTTCAATCATTAGCAATCCCAAGCCTCATGTCAAACTGAAAGGCCAAATTCTTAGACAATCTAACTTCGCATAGCAATCAAGTCAAAGGAAGTATGCCAATTTATACCATAGCAAAGCCAAACCCAAAACTGCATCTCATTAACAATAATTCCCATAGGGCTTCTGACCACTGTAGTTACAAATAGGTGACAAAGCTGAATTTCATTATTGTGCTATTTATAAAAGTAAGTCAGATGTTAGCACAATGGAATTACTTCCCGCCTATAGGTAATTCCATCATGAACTAGAACCAGTTTATTTTCTGCCCTTCCTGTGCCAGAGGATACTCAGAATCAACTTCAATGACATTCTCAAAATCATCACGACACACATCTTACCTTATTCTATTTTGTTTTCTCCTTATCACCTTTCTCAATTTAGTACTCAGCTTACCAGTCTTTACACAGATCCCTCTTTGATCTTGGAGATATTAATTTAAATCGCTTTCTGACTTGAAACTTGCTTTTTTTTCCTTCCTGTTTTCTCTCTGCTACTGAAAAATAAATTTGGGGATGGGGAAAACCACAACAAACACTGATATAAGACAAGCCCCTGAGGATGAAAAAAAATCCCACCAAAAAACTACCCACTGACAAATATTTCTCAGCAAAGAGTTTAATGAATCTTCATTGCATCTTATAAAAGTACAGTTATAAAGACAGTTTCAACTTGCTCTTCTTCCAAAATTTGCTCCTTTTAATTAGAGTGGTTTACTTCTACTTGAAATGTTTGCGTATGGGCACCTATTAAATGTAAGGTTATCCTTAATTAAGGAATTAAGACCATCTTTCAGCTGATTAACTTCCCACACACACACTCCACAGTGTCCTATGCTCTAGCAATCAGAAAGCGATCCAGATATCTAACAGGCAAATTGACATCAGCTCCCAAGAAGGGATAGACCATACTTTCACTGGATATAAAACAGGATTTTGTTCTATCAAAGTCTGCAGGATGCTACAAATTCAACATTAGTTCTTCATTTACTGATAAAGCATGATAAACTTCATTCCAGATATACATTACTGTGAAATTCAGTATCTTATTTCCATCGCTATACGTATTGTTTAATAGGATCTTGCTGTGAAATTATTAAAGATGAATAACAGAGATTCTTGGGTAAGTAACACAAAAGAAGGTCTTAACCTAGAAGTACTTACTGATTTTCCAAACCAGACTGTAAACTTTGAGGAAGGAGACAGATCAATTTTAAAGAAGAAAAAAAACAACAAAAAAGTACCACCATACCTCTGTTGCACTTCTCATTCCTATACAACCTAGAATCTCAGAGAAGAAAGCTTACTGAATTACCACAAGCCTGAAGCCAAATATTCACAATAGATTACAATAAAGGTGTTTGATTAGTAATAGATAATATACATCAAGCCTTAAAACTGCTCAGAAGTATTGCCTAAAGATGGTTATTGTTATGAACTTTTAATTAACTATGCAAAAAAAATATTTTAACGAAACAAACAAAAAAAAAAGTTATTAGTCTCGGACACTGACACCCAACCCCAGGAATGGAAAAATTTATTTCCTCTTCCAAGCTAATGCATTTATACATCACACTGCATTGCAGACTATATTGCGATACTACGAGAACAGGATTACTCCTGGGACCAATAGAAATGGAGGTGACACACCCAAGACATTCTTTTCTCTGATGACATAGTATTATTTTGATTGCAAAAAATCTACATTCCCGCATCCTGTGCATCTATGAACACGGCCAGCAGTACCTCATGTACAGAAGAATGGATCTGTAATCCAATTTCTGCCTCCGTTTTTGCCAATATCATCTGCTTCAGTGGGAAGCTTTCAAGACACAGGATCAGCCCCAAAATAAGAACTGATGGCTTGGAGCATAGTATAGCTGTAAACAGAGATTATGAATTCCTGAGAAGGTTCACATTGGCTCACACTAGTGTAAGCAGTGGATGCCCAGTGCCAAATGCAAATTTTGCAGTATTCTAATGGAAATCAAAGAAACAATATCCATGGCTTCAGGGGAAGAGCCACACAGAATACCTTCAGAATAAGCACATGTCTTTCTTGTGAAAATGCATGCCTAAAAAGATCTGCCAACAGCTCTCCCAGAATGTTTCATGCTGCTGAGCGGAGAGGTGCCCACTGCAATAATACAAGGGAGCAACAGCCACAGAACCAGGAGTTCTTTTGATTTTGTTAAAGAATAACCTCATATTCTATGAAGGAAGGGTCCTCTTCCTCCCGAAAGCCAGCTCACAGCAAGGCCCATATGCCTAAGGGCCACAGAGAAGCACCAGCTTCCCTGTGCTCTCCACCACCACAAACCACAGCTCCATCCTTTCGCTGAAACAGCCATACCAAGATGGAAACGTTTCCCAAGGACACAGTAGAACAAAACAGTTGACAGTGTCTGCAACATCTCCTCAGCGTAACAACCACAATAAATTTCAATCTCATTTTAATTTTTATATGTCAAAAGCTATTAGGTTTTAGATATTTGAACCTTAATTATTATGGAAGCAATTAGCTCCTATGACCACAAGGCTTTGCCTGAGCAAATGTGATGAGCACAGTATTTTCTACAGTATAAAAAAATATCCTAACACGTGTAGCTATCCAAGACTCTACAGTTGCCACTGTTAGTATCTTGGCTTTGTGCCAGAGTGAAAAAGATGGAACTTACTGACATGAATTTATTATATAGCATTATGTATTTCCATAATTGAAGATTATCTCCTAAAGAATTCTGGAATTTAGACAGTCAAAATTTAAATACTTCCTGCTGTAGAGAGATTAATTAAAAAATATATAATTTAAATATTCTTTCAGAGAAAATTATTTTAGTATGCTATCTCCTACAAAGACAGCTATAATTACACAACATCTCCAAGTACTCTGAAATGTGGGATTTCTAGAACTGACAAAGAAACCCCACCATGTTTGTGTTTCAAGATACAAAATTTTTCCGTGGAGTTTTATGTATCAAAGGAATTTTATTAATATATATTGCTTTTTAGTACTTTTTTTTTCAATGAATTACGACTTAATAGAAGCATGCATTTTAATTCTCAGCATCTTTTTTAGTTTTCCCCTACCATAATTTATCCGCAGCACAGTGTGGCCACCACACAGCCTTCCCCAGAGCTTTGGTGTGCTGATCTGACCTCTACAAACAGGGCTGCTGGCCGAGAAAGGCAGCTGAACAGCAGGAGACAACAAAGCTGTTTTAGAAGGTATTTTAGAATCTTTCTGGGTGAGAAATACTATAGAAGTACAAATGACACATAGCAAAGAGCTGAGAATTCACTAGCACACAGTGCCTGGCCTCCTTGGTACCTCACAATTTTTCCAGTTGCTTTTACAAGCAAGGGTGAAATTTGGGAATGGCCAGGGCTCATTCTTAACCACGTCTCAGGGAGAATTTTTAAGTCCAATATATTTGCATTTTACACTGTGCTCTTTGAATGCCAATCACTATCTCTTCCATAACTAATTGAAATATAAACTGTTAGTGCCTTGTTTTACATTAAGAGGTTTGATTTAGGTTACTTCTGCTGATAAATACCATTTGTTAACAAAATTGAGGGTTCATGACTTCCAATTCAAGCTTTTGTTGAATCAAAGGCAACTAATAACATCAAAGCTCTGAAGCCAAAGGAAATGCTTTATTCCAGTCAAAGGGATTTCTGTTTATGCTAAGAAGTCTTTTTCCCAGGCTCCGTATCATGTATCATCACCCATTTTCTTCACTGGGACTCTCTCCATCCAGTACAGAGGCAGAACTATAGGGATAAGAAGAAATGTACACAGTGGTTTTGCAAGCAATACAACACATGTACCGAAGGGAGGAGTAAAGCAATAATATGCTAATGGATGCTCTGATTTTTTTATTTGCTTGAGCTTTTCAAGGGGTTTTTGTTGCTTAGGGGATTATTTTCTGCAGCCTAATTCCAAGGAAAATGGGCTTGAACATATATCTGACCAAAGTCTGGCTCACATCGTGCAACACTTCTGGTCCTATTCCTTCCTGCAAGACAGCAGCGCACAAACAAAGCCAGGGACCCTGGGCCTCGCTCCCAGGAACAGCTGAGAAGACCCCCAACACACTAACTGTCAGAACTTGGGGTGGGACCTCTCTTCCCAGGGTATTGGTCTGGGCATCATCTGCATGGTTCACAGCAATTAAAAGTCTTCCTACCCAGCCCAAGGAGTAGGGAAAACAATCTTGTAGTCCTCCTGGGAATGTGCGTGCACACATACACACAAATATTTTCATTGTACATCCCTCTTGAAGCAAATCCAAGGGAAACCACGGGGAGAAGACTCTGCACCCAGAGTAGTTCAAGCCCTATGCTGGACACCAACATGTAGGGCAGCTCGCAGAAATCCTCCTGTCCTCCCTGTCACCGGCACTCTCCTCCCAAGGTGACAGTCTTATTCTTTCTATGGAAATCTTTAAAATGGTTTGAGACACACATTCTTAATAAAGATCCAAAAGTAAACAGAAATAGGTAAAACTGCTTTCCTTTAATTAACATACATATATTCAAAGCAAAATTATTCCACCATATGTATAAAATGGTCATGTACTTTCTCCTATAAAGGTAGTTAAAGCAGAAGCATGAAGCTGACTGAAATACATGACCATTTTTAGATGGGATGTAAGAACTTCCTGAATAACAAGATGCCCTTTACTTGAACCATGGCTTGAAAAATGTCACCGGTGCAAATGCTAAGAGAAAAAAATACCACCAACACATCTGACAGGACATAACTTCTACCATTCTCAGAATACATTAGTCTTAGAATGCCACTTTACCAGTAAGCAAATAAAATTATGCCAAAATACATCCAACACAGCAAAACTGAATATTGCAAAAAATCTTATTTGAAGCAGGTTCAGTTTAAGATTAATTCAATTGCTTTAACCAATTTATATTCTCCACGAAAGATTCCTGAACTTCAGGAAATGAAGCATTATGATGCTTTAACTACATTCTCCACTTGCATCTACCCTTCATATTTCTATTAGTTCCTCTGCACTCATTTAAAGTATAAATCCTCACTGACGTAAATGGGTTTTCCATTCATGTAATAAAAAAAAAAAATCATATGCAAGAGAGATCCTCTCTGAAGCTGAAAGCTGAGAGCAGCCAGTGCCAAACATCATGCACTGTTTGCTGCCTGAGGGGAGGGGGAGAGTGGGGTGTCTGCTGTCCTGCATGGCTACATCCCACCGTGCTCACAACAAAGCTCTCATTAACTTCACAGGTGCAGAACAGGACCTTACCATACAGTCACATGAAATCAGCACATGCAACTCTCCATCTCCAACATCAGAACAAGACTCAGCCAAATAGTCTAAAACATTCTGGGATACAGTCATGTGTAAGGCTTCTGCAAGCAGCTTACACTTCCCTAGCTTCAGCATTACGCTGCCATGTTTTTATTACGGTTTTTTTTCTGTAATGCTACATGAAGAAAAAGTAAACAAGATTCTTCATCTTCACATGGCATACTTGTTGGGGCATGAGTTTATTTGATGCACTTCACTTTCAGAAAACACGTAAGTAAAATCTCTGTATCTCTCACCAATGAGCACTATATCTAAATATACTGGAGATACTAAGATTTGTCCCAGGCAAAAGTTCACATGTGTCCTTTTGGTTCATTTGATGAGGGGAGAAAGAAGCAGAAAAACAAGCTCTCAATTCACAGTACAAAATATAGAATCATAGAATCATAGAATAGTTAGGGTTGGAAAGGACCTTAAGATCATCTAGTTCCAACCCCCCTGCC